>JAXISO010000083.1:0-159336 GCA_036785465.1 Colletotrichum agaves | reverse complement strand
TATATACTATAATAAAAGTAGTATATAGTATAGTTATAAAATATAATACTAAACTAGTAAATCTTTAAGTTTATTAATTTAATTTTTATATTAATTATTAATTAATAAAGTAACTAAGTTTATAGTTCTATATTATAAAATTCTAAAAAATACTAACTTATATAATACAAACTAAAATACTCCTTAGAAGCTAAAAAATTTTATTATATATTATTTGATTAAGAGCTACTTTAGGTACTAGAGAGGCTTCTAAGAAAGAGTGTTATTTTCTTTTAATTCCCGAGTGCCGCGGAAGGGTTCGAATGGGTGTCGTGGCGGGATGGCCGATGCGTCTTGACTCTCTCCATGCCAAGAATCAAATCAACATCTCCAGGTACCTCACTCAGTACGTATTTTGCGATGCGACATTATAATATGCCTGTACGTAAGCCTCGGTCCTTAGAACTGCCTTAAAACGCCCCCAAGTGGCTGGTTGCCAAGTCGGATCAGTGACGAAATTGAACAGGAATGGTCGAAGGGCAGTCGTTGAGATTGCGGTTGTTCTTTTGATGCTTAGGGGAATTCATCTTAATAAGGGTATCAATGAGGTATGGGCTTTGCTGAGGCATCTTGGCGGCTTGGTTCAAGATTGATTGGAGATGCCTTCAGTTTCGCTGCTGCAATTAAGCATTTCGAAGACTCATTTTTATAACCTCGAGTTACCTATCGAGGTTCACGGCGTCCCATGGCTCTCACTCTGAGTCTTCCAGTTCAAGGTTTTACTTGAAATCGTCATAGTAGTCAGTAACTACTGTTAGGTTTTCATTTCTCATTCAGCGTGGAAAAGACCCCGTTTCTTTCCGGATGTAAATGTTACTAAGTACCTATTCGTAGACGGCTATATCTTCGCTGTGTTGAATAAACATGCCATGGGTCGGAGCGACGGTAAGGGCTGCAGCTGGCGTGCATCTTGCTGTACTATGGTGCCGTCTAGTGATCCGCAACGAGCGGCACTTCATCGCGAAGGCTCTTGTCCGTTCGGACTGTGAGTTTTCTCGGAAGTGTTAGAGATGGCGAATGGGTCTTGATAGCAAGGAGGGTCTGCATAGCGTATCCGCAGGTGAGGTGTCCAAGAATAAGGATTCCACGGCAGACCCTGTCTGAGCTTCCAGAAAAGAGACTCCAGTCTCCAGCACACCATATCAGTGACCAGCATCTTACTGCGGAAGGAGGCTTGACCTTAGTACCAGTGCCTCTCGAGTCTCAGGGCCCGGAGCAGCAGAGCCTAAGGTACCTAAGCAGGATAAAGAGTCAATCAGCTGCTGGGGCTGGAGAGTGAGGTACTTCTGTTGTGTCTTAACCCTCCATTTTGCGTGAGGTCGATAGACGAGCATACTGGCTCGCGAAGGCCCATTGGAGATCTGTGGCAGAAGACGTCCACGAGGAAGAGGAGGAGGTATTGAGGGTTTTGGGTGTTGGTTTGCAAGTGAGGGGAGCGGTACTGCATGATGTGAGGTTCGTTGTCACATCTAGATGCAGTGCAGATGGGTTCCCATGGTTTGGGGCCTGGGATTGGAGGGCTGTTGCCGTGATGAGCGTCGGTCTGGTGCCGCTGCCGCTGCTGCTGGTGATGTTGCTGCCGCCTACGGCCAAGCTGGAGAAGTACCTTACACACAATTCGTAGGAGCTGTGGGTGACTTCAGGCCATGTGCCAGGGGCCTCGGCACCACTTTTGGGCCTTTTGAGGAGTGGGATGGATCCAATGCCACATTCGAAAAAGGATGAGGTGCATGCAGATACAGGGGCCAAGTTCGACGTGCCCTCTTGCTCCTGCTTCTGCTCATGGCTGCGGCGAGCACATCCCGTGTCCATCTCCTCAGCCAGCAGAGAAGATTGCCAGGAAGGCCGATGAGGTTCAGCGCTAACACTATAGCCTGGGTTTTCGTGCCTTAGCGAGCTGGGGCCCCTTCGTCCCTTAGCTCTAAGTGCACAAGCTGAAGCTGGCCGACTGGGTCCTGGTCTCTGGGGCCTCTCGACGTCGACTCCAAGGTTGTTGTTGAGTGGTAATTTGTGAGGACGACACTAGTTGGTGGAGGAAAAAGACTAGGGCTGTTACGAGCGAACCTGTAATGATAAGGTAAGCGGGGGGGTGGTGGATCATCGCAGCTGCAACTGCTACCGCGGTACCTTACCGCAGTGCTGCGGCAGATACCGTGCCTTCCTCCTTGTCCTTCCCCTGGCCCACGCACGTTACCGTTACCTTACCACCTTTGGCCTTGCCTTAGCTGACTACCTTGTCTCTGACTGCCTACCCATGCCATGACCCTGCGAGTTGACCATGCCGAAAAGGTCTCTCGGGCTATCTCAGCGCTGGAGGAAACAAGACCTGAACCCGAAGACGCTCACATGGGCTTCCACCCGGCCTTGTAGGGTGTTCCAACCCCAGAGTTCTTAAGAGAACAGACAGAAAATGGCGGCTTGGGAGGCGGACTGCCGCTGCCACTGCAAGTTCGACACCGTGGCGCTCGACGGCGCGAGAAAAGCGTTCCAACTAGACGCTGCGGAATAAACGTCTGACCATCTTACCGCTGCTGGTTTTCGACTACCACATCTTGCCCCCTTGTAAGATAGGTGCCGCGGACGAGGCTTGCTGAAAGTTCGAGGGGCTTGTCGGCATCTGACGTTGTGGATTCGTCCCTGGCCCTAGGTAATGTAAGCTGCGGCACTTTCCTGTCTTCAACTCATGTTTTTGCGTTTGCCGTTGGACGTATGGCTGATGAGGTAGGATACGGGAAAGTCAACCCCCATCACAGCCTTCGGACATTTAAGTGCCCGAACATGAGCACTTCTGCACTGCATTCTATTGTGCTCAGCGCTTCGTCCATTTGTTATTGTGATGTATCTTGCCCGGATCAGGGCGGTCTGGGGCCGACGATGCGGATATCTGAGCAGAGCTTCTGCTTGAGACCCTCGCAGTCCTCCACCTTCCACCTCCCCCCGTCTTGGGCGGACGGGGTCGGTGGACACTGGTTCTCGAAGCATTCGAGCTGGACACTGGTCGTTGAGGTTTGGACCCGGTTCATCAGGCCAGCACCAGACGGGGCAAGCCTCAGGTACCATCTCGGTGTCTGTCCTTCTCATATCCTTTCTAGGAGGGCTAGGAGGGCCAGGAGTTCCAGCCTTCGCGTCTCCATCTTGAGGAGACAGGAGCCCCCCTAATGCCCGAGAGCGCAGTGCCAGGTTGAAAGAGATGGATCATACAGTAGACAGAGGCAGTGGACTTGCCCTACTGGGCAGAGTATGAGGGCGGGTATTCGTAAGGTCTCGGTAGGCTACCGATAACTTACCATACCAGACGGGCTGCTGACGGTCGGTGGTCATGGATACTATACATATTCCTTGCCTTGATGACCCGCCTGCCTGGTTTACGCTACGCGGATACTTAATTCCGGAGCACTTTTCTCACTAGTGTCGACTGCGCTGGAGAAGATGCGGACCGTCTGGTCATTGTGACCGTGGCTGCTTGCTAGCTCTCCCGTCGCCGCTTCCTCTCTCTTTCTCCCTCTCTCTTTCTTTCTCCCTCTCTTTCTCTCTTTCTCTCTCTTCGCCATCGACCTGGCCTGGTATATGAATATGGACCTGCCACATCCCTACCTTGCCTTACTATACCGATACGCCAACAGGCAAGGTACCATGGTACATGGTGTCTAGAAGTGGCAGACACCTCATTGTTCAGGCAACTTGCCTCATCTGGTTGCACCTCAGTACGCAACAAGGCATGGCTTGAAATCGATATCAGTGTCGAATGAGCATGGCCACTTATTATGATGACATGGGACATTGGTGAATCTGCAATCTCTCGCATTGGGAAAAGGGTAAGTAGACGTACAGTATTCAGGCATGGTGGGGCGAGACTGTATTTGTAACAATGCCCTGCCAGAACATGACGATTCCGCCATAACGTACAGCGCATCTGACCTTCATACCTAATATACGATACTGTCATCGTGCTGCAACGGGCAGCTTACCTTACCTTAGAGAGTTTGTAGATTACCTGAGGCTGCGTGGGTTGGTTCGGAGTGCGGTGAGAAGGGTTCTGAGCAGCGCACTGGTCACGCACATGTCGCTAGCAGCGACGACGCCTCACGCCGACAGACGGTACCTGACTTCACTTGACCTTACCTAGGTACCTTACCGTACCTAAGGTAAGGTACTCTTACGCTACGCTTCCTCTTACTATCTATCAATCACTTGCATTAGCAGACCCGGATTCTGACTCGGCCTTTCTTTCTTGTAACCAACCTCATCTTCCGTGGGGGGACGGATTCGCCGCTGTGGTCAGTGCCCGCGTGGTCCATGCCATTGAAAGAGCTGCCTTACCCTAACCTTTTCCCGTACCATCATGATGATTTTTACATACTGATCTCCATCGCCGTACCTTGCCTGCGTGGACTATTGAAGTCTACGTCAGCTTTGTATTCGGATGTAGGGAAGGCAGCTTTCGACTTGACCATTCCGATTCAGCGCCTCCAGTGTTCTTCCTTGTCCGCTGTCGAATTTCGCCCCCGTCGTCCCCGTCTGACCCAAGACAAGAAACAGGAGACATTCTGTCCATCTCTTCTCATCGTTTTGTTGTCTGTGTACCGAGCGTCCGTGGAATGTCGTCTCGCCTCTCCTTTCATCAGATACCCCTTTCGTTCGAATCATCGGACACAGACACAGACAGCAAGTGCATAGGCATAGGCGAGCCATTTTCCTCTTTGTCTGCGGCCGTTTTCCGACCCCCGGGTCCAACTTCAAGTCCAGCATCAAGTCCAAACCCGGCAATTGAGGACTAAAAAACAGTCGTTAGAAAACAGTCGTTAGTCGAAAGAGACTCGAGACTTAGAGTTTACGTACCCCCGGTGTTTCCGTGCAAGCTGTCCGGCTCAGTTACCTCTGCCCTCTCTAGCAGTCTTGTCGTCTAGCAAGGTGGCCAGTCTCAAGGCACCATTTTCTGCCCTGCCAGATAGCTACAGTGGGGTGTCCAGAAATTTCATAGATTTTAAACCATAAACCTTTTATAATTAAAATTCTATAGAAGTAAAGCTTAAGTTCTATTTAAAATCTGAAATATAAAGATTTTTTTTAAAGAAAATATAATTTTATTAAATAAAAACTTTTAACTAAAATAAATTATCTTATAAAATGATTTTATATATATAGTATTTTATTAAATTAAGTTATAAATATATTAAATAAAATATAGTAAGAGTTAGTATATATTTTACTAGACTCTACTTATTATATATAGAGTTTAATAATTAAGGTCAAAAGGCGCTGGTTTGTATGGGAAAACTGTAATTACCGTTTTCCTTTTTCTTTTGAGATGGCACTGTAGCTACCTTAGCCAGCGACTTGCATGCTGCTCGGTGGAGGGAAAGCGAAAGCGGGAGCTGAAAAGTACCTCTACCCATCCGGCAAGGTGATAGATAGATACATCGGTACTTGGGGTTAGGGGTCTGTCTTGCTCACTGGTGTTGCTGGCTTCCCTGTCTACTATGAGTCTATGACAAGTGAGGTATAGGTAAGGTAAGGTAGGCAAGGTCGTGTTTATGCCCTGCATCTCCTGTTAACCAGCATTAACTGCGGACTCTTCTTGAGACGCCGTCGCTGCACTGCGCGACCTCGACCTCCCACCCTTTTCGCCCACACCGGCATCCACACCACTCCACAACTCCAACAGCACCCTCAGGCACGACGGGTGGACGGTGGTGTATTACCCGATACCCTGACCAAGCAGACTCACTCACTCACTCGTTGTTCGTCTTTCGTCTCTGGTCTTCTACCTTGCCTTGCCTGCATTACCTCACTCACCTACGGCCTGTCCAAGTAAGGTACCTTACCTACTTACACTACACAGTACGGCTCTCTCAACCTCTTAGACCTCACCACCAGGCCTCTCTTTCTCACAGTGGCTATGTTGCTCATTCTCACAACCCTGCCCTGCTCCTGGCGACCCTGGACCGCTTCTCCATCATCTCCATCATCATCTTCTTCCTCTCCTCTCACACACACTCTCTTGTCTTGTCTTGCTCCCCTCCTCCCTCCTCCCCTCCCCCATCCCCTCCCCCATCCCCTCCCATAGTCACTAGAGAACCCCCTCCCCTCCCCGCCAGGCTCCTTCTCCTCACCACTACAACACTGTCCAGCCTACCCTGCCCACCTAGGCAGCCCTGGTCTGGGTCCTGGCCCTTCATCGACTCCTTGTCGCATCCATCATTGAACATCGGTCTCCTCTGGGCCCCCGGCAGCACAGCAGTGCAGTGATATGACCCTGCCCTGCTGGTGTACCTAGCCCAGATCTTGTTCCTTGCCCCGGTCGCTTCTCACCCATCAAGGTCTACCCACGTCAACCCTTCACGAGCCGGGACCTGTCGTCCATTCATAATAAGGCTCAACCTTCTCCCGCGTACCCCCCTCACCCTCACCCACCAATCCGGACAATTCCTAGCGAGCGCGCCGAGAGAAATTCGAGACACAACTCCCCTCTGGCTGCTTTCTTTTCCTACCAACTTCCACCTCTCTGCAACCTCTTTTCGAATTTGACAGCTCACCTTTGTCCGCTCACCGACGACTACGAGAGAGAAAGGTTTCACTGAGATAAACGAGAGTGTCGCCGAGTGCGCACTCAGGGTCGGGACGGTCGGCTTTCCAACTGCCTTACAACAACGACGGACTTGGATGTAACCGCCTTCTTTGTCTCCGCTCCGCTCTACGTCCCAGGATATATCCTATCTACCTTACCTTAGGTATTCAACAACAACGGCTTATCGCGATCGATTTTCGAAATGTCCAACGATCCCTCAATCAGGCGCATCTTGCCGCAAAGCTCCCAAATGGGCAGCTTCTCCTTCGCGCCCCAACAGTTCCCCCAAAGGGAAACCCAGAAGAGTGCGCCATCCACCGCCCCGGCCATGGACCAAAAAATTGTTCCTCCGATCTAACCAAACACCGCTTCTGTAGACTATGTTTTTGTTGACGAACACAATCGCCACAAAAGACTGAAGGGTATGCTCAGCCTGCGTGTGCAGTCTCACCGCCATAGCTTGCTAACACTGATCAATCTTAGTTATGAGGGCTTGTGAGGGTTGCAGAAGACGAAAGATCAAGTGCGATGCTGCCACGACGAACACCTGGCCTTGCTCTGCGTGTATCAGACTCAAACTGCAATGCGTTCGGCCCAACGGCCAGTACGATGGAACCTCAGGCGACACGGGCTATGAGCCTGCTGGAGACGAATTCGCTGCTGCATCCTCGCAACTTCAAAACAGCTTCCGCCAGCATCCTCCCGTGCAGCAACAGTCCGTGATGCCTGGGGGGCCCAAACCAAACCCCTCCATGTACGCTGCCCAGGGCGCGTACTCAGATCCCAATGTTTTTCCACCTGTGCCTTACTCCGACCAGTCTCCGAACCAGCATAACATTCACTACACTACTGTCCCCGCGTCTGTCGGCATGATGGAGCCATCTTACGCTGGCCAGAATGTGTTTCCGACTCCGCCTATGCAACAAAGCTCTCGCCCGGATTCTCCTCCCGATACCTACTCTCAGGACGGCTCATATCAAACAGCAGAGCTCGCCGACCTGTTGGGGTCACTGAAGGTTAACGAGGCAGGCACAGGTAAGTGTTCGTTTGGTCTGCATGAGCAACATAACTGACAGCACATTTAGCGCCGTACCTGAGAAACAAGGCGTCATTCAGACGCGAGGAAGAACCGGCGGTGGAAGAGGCTGATGAATATCAAGAGTTGCTTCCACCTCTGCCTTTCGGTCCCGGCCTGAAGATTCGCATTCCACCTGAGTTGATGCCGGATGATTCAACTGCCATGCACTATTTTGAACTTTTTTTTCTCCACGTACATCCTTATGTTCCTGTTCTGAGCAAGCCTATGTTCTATCATCAATGGGCCACCAACAGACAATCGATATCACCTCTCATCCTCGAGGCCATCTTTGCCATGGGAGGCAGGCTTGCGGACGATCCTGGCGAAGGTCAGCAGTGGCTGGCCTTGGCATCCAAGCACGCCGATTCTTTTATGGATGTCCCAAGGCTCAGCACTCTCCAGGCTCTACTGCTCATTCTGAAGGCTAGAGAAGCGGCTCCCAAGCGTGGCTACTACTACAGGTCCTGGATGACGATCGTTCAGTGCGTCCAAATGGGCAAGGACCTTGGCCTGGACGAGCACTATTCCGATCACCAGGCAGGGCACCCTTGTGGCTCTAGCCCAACGGAATGCCAGATGAAGAATAGGATTTGGCAGTCAATCTTCGTTGGTGAAGTCATGATTGGCTCTCCTCAAGGTTTGTTTGCATGCCCGAGTTTTCTCGGAATTATTTGACTGACTACCGCAGGTCGGTATGATCTCGCTGTCGATCTTGACTCCATTGACTTCAGCGTCCCACGACCAATCCAGGGCGGCGACGACTCGGAATACCACATCACCCGAAACTTCACCTACTTCGCACGGATTGTCCGCAATGTGAGCCGCATGAACAGCACATACGGCCGCCTCAAGAAGAAGAGGACCAAAGACTGGGGCGTTGATCCAGAATTCGTCCAGCTTAACCCGGCTTTAAACGCATGGTTGAATGATCTCCCAGCCGACTTGTCCGTCACCTTCCCTCCGGATGGATCTCCTCCCTGGCTTTCATCCCCGTACATTGGGAACTTGCACTCGTACTACTACTTGACCCTCATTCTGCTCCACCGACCGCAGCTGAACTTCCTTGATCCCAACGGCGCGGACGGTCAGTGGAAACAGCACATGATGATCTGCTACTCGGCTGCCAAGGCGCTTTGTCGACTCCAGGAATCCGTCCTGAACAACTTCGGATTCTCTGGTTTGCAGTGCATGATGCGTGGATTCAGTTTCACGGTCTACTGTGGACTATGTTGCATCGTCCTTCACCTGGTAGGTTGGTACTCTCAAAGCCTACAGCCGGCGCTAACGCATTTGAATTATAGGTGGCTGTTGTCTCGCCGGATCCGGATCTGAACACTGATGCGCGCGAGTACTTTAAACGACACATGCGGGTTCTCGAACGGGTCATGGAAGTCTGGCCAATGATGGACCTTCAGAAGCAAGTCGACGCAGTGAGGGAAGCGTTTTCTGCTGACACCAGGAAGCCATTTGAGCTCAAGCCCAGCTTTCCCTACGGCAGCCCTCAGTCCTCCAACCACTCTAGCCCCCCTCGTGGGTATAGACCGGGCATGGCTCGCACTGGCTCTTTGGACCATCATTTGGACACGCAGAACATTCAACACTCCCAAGTCAGTTATACCAGCCACCCTATCACACCTCCTATCTCTGCCGGACCTGTGGATACCAAGAGTGACTCGCCTGCTATACAGTCACTCGTCATGATGGCAAACCAAGGATCCCAAGCCCCGGGGATGCCACAGACCATGCCTCTATCAAGTGCGCCGGCTTGGAACCCGGCTAAGATTTTTGAGTAAGTTCCCAGCACCTTTTCCCCTGGCAGGACAATGCTAACAGCAAGGCAGGCAATGGAGCACGTCTTTCGGTACGCCTCAGGTCCAACCACAGCCTTCGACGCTGCCTCCCCAGTCCAATTCGCTTAGTGTTTCTCCGTCTTCAGGTGCCCCCGAAGCCCCGTCTCTTGAAGACATACAGGCAGCCCACGCCACGATGCCAGTGGCTTCCCAGCACATGGCACCGCAGTACACAGCTGCTCCTGTGCAGTCGTTCATCTCGCCGGCCATGTGGCAAGAGTCCGTGGCGAGTGTCTACGAAGGAGGTCTCAAGCGGACCTGGGACTACGACGGCGGTGGCCCCATGATGAAACGGCGATGAGCCGTTGACAAATTGACTTGATGTGACGACTTTCACCGTCGACGACATTTACTCCAAGTTCCAAGTTTGCTATAGCGATGCGATCTACCGATTCAAACAGCATATTTTCGAAAGCCGTGGGACGATTATAGGCGCTACCAACACATCGTCAGCTCTCTTCTCCCGGCATTTGCGATTTTGCAACGTACATAAGTTCGACATTCGGTTCCCACGGTCCTTTTCACCTCATACGATTTATTTTCGCGACGAATATATGTACACGATTTCTACGAGAATGGGGAGGGAAAACACGCTCGGAGGGATCCATGCTGGGCGCGGGCGTCAGTCTGGCCTGGAGAAGCTTGATCTTTTTTGGTCTAAAGAGGGGGGTGAACTTGAGTGGGCGTTCTCGGGGGAAGGTACATGGAAGAAAAAGACGGCCAAGGCGGCGTCCTGGCCTACATTCAAGGACTGTATTATTATTTGGCATGTTACCTCAAATTGGAGCCGGTGACGCGGCTCCGTCTGGCTCGGCGTACGGACAGCGCGCACACACCTTGGCTTGGCTTTACAAACAAGGGAATTCTCTTCGTCTTGTTTACCCGATGACCTCGGGAATCGGCTCAAAAAGTATCTGTACGATTGGGGAGAGGAGAAAGAGGATGCTTCGTTACTTGCATTGATTGTACCGATCAATACGGACATGATACCAATTTTCTTTTGGCGCGTTTTCATATTCCTTTTCCCCCTCCAAACGCTACGCATGATGTGACCGCAATGGAAGGCGAAGCAGGCAAACATAGAACGTGTTTGCCTTTGTTGCGCGCCTCGGACCGAACCAACGACACTTACAGGGGCGGAATGAACGACACTACTGGGGTGGAATATCCAGATAACATTACCCCAAAGCGGTCGCGAAAGTCCGGCGAGTCGAGGGCTCGATTGGCCACAACATCTGAAGTACACAACGGTCTAGGGTTCATTCAGCCGCACATTAAGAGACCAAGGCGATTCCAAATTAACAAAGGGTCTCAACTTCAGCGCAAAGAAAATCGCACAGGCTTAGATCATGCGTCGGAAAGGCAAACCTCCAAACCCGACTAGGGGGTTTCGTTGGTAACACTTCGGTAGCCGACCCAGCAGGTTTCAGTTGTTTGTTTGCTTGGTGGCGGCGCTTGTGTTTTCTTCCCCTTACTCGTAAGTGTCTATTGTGAGTAAAGTCGATGAAGATTTCCAGACTGATGACATCGTCGAGGAACATTCGTGAGCTTTTCGGATAAGCGGCGCGCGGGGAGCGCCGTGGAAGCCGGTAATCGGATGTCGCATTTTTCGGGAAGAAGAAAAAAGGTCTGACAGCTTCGCCGTCCCAGCAGATGGAAGCAGCAGCCAGCCCAACCCAACCCAATCCTAACCGAACCGACGAAAGGTACCGAAAGCACGCAGCACTCACACACACACACACACACACCACCCTTCCTGCTGGAAAGCATGGATGCGTGGGGAAGACCCGAATGGGGACCCTTGAAGTGGCAAAAGGCGTGGCATCCGTGCCCTGCAGCGTATACTTTACGACTGACGAGCCCGCATCGGCAGAAGCTTGTCGACGTCTGAAGTTGGCTGTCCTAGGCCTCTCTCTGTCAATGAACCCAGGTACCTTGACTGGCAGGGGGCAATTGCAGGGTGGGGATTGTGTTAGGAATCGAGAGAACCAAAAAGAGAGTTTTGGAGAGTCTACCAGGAGGAGCAAAAGGGCGGGCAGACGGATCGGCTGGGTAGGCTTTTTAGCCATGGATATCATGCTCTCGTCGTTTTTCGATGCAGGGGGCCAGGGACAAAGCGCAGACGTTGGGAGTAGACAGGACAGAACCCTCTGTCTGTTTCTGATCTATTTTCTCCCTTTACTCGATGCCAGCCAGGGAGCCGGTGGTGACTTTAGAGCTTGAAGTTCTCGCTCTCGTCTCTTCCCCCCCACCCCTTTTCCTTGCCGTCCACCAGCAAATGTCGCGCACCCTTTTCGCTCCGACATAGACCAGGTCCCGATACAGTGCATGCGTAACACCGCGGGAGTGGTTGAACAGGATTCTCCCTGGTTGATTCAAAGCTCTGCGGCATATCATCGGATCTTTGGAGGCGTGACGGTCCTTATCCAAACCCGGCTCACCTTAAGTTTGCTTTTTCCTTCATACCCTCACAGGAGCTTGGCGTGGCCGATGTTGCTGGGTACCTTATGCATGGTAAGTAAGGCGCATGTTTCGGGAAAGACCAACATATACCCCTTCCCTTCCCTTTTCTTCCCGCTGGACGCCGCGGCGCGCGCGCGCGCACACACACACACACACCTACACCTGTATCTTCATTTGCGATTCTCCCGCGCGCCGGGTTGGAGGATCCGGGAGGGCCGTTTGAATTCGGGCGTTGTCCTAGGAAGAAATATAGGATTGGGCGGGGGATGTCTACACTTCATTTTCTTTTCTCCCCTTCACTCGGCGAAGTGTAACGGCGGTGGCTCAAGGAAGGGGCAGAAGTGTATGCATACCTCATTTGCCATGACGCACGTGCGTTCGTAAATACGTACATATCGCAAGGACATCCTCTTTTATTGCTAGGCCTATGGTATATATCTCTGTGGCGTTGGCGACTATTGGCCATGGGGCTGAAGAGTCAGGTCCATCAACGCGCGGTAAGCAAGTCAGTCGAGCAGGGGAGGGTTTGGTCAGCTGAGTGTCGCCAGGATCAGTCGTTGGCGGAAAGAGGGCATCAGTCGAATAAGCCATGCTCTAAACCTGGCCTGGCCGTTCATCTTCTGACTTGAGGACGCGTCTGTGAACAACGATGGAATGGACCGTGGCGGAGTGTTGACTGGCTAGCGTCCTACGAGGGGGGTATCTGCTTGATAGTAGTACAAAGGAACATCCAGGGTGGCATTCCTCTCTCAAGAATAGGCAGAGGATGTGATCTTGCGTACGCAATGCCACGTCTGCAGGCTTCTCCCGGGGGGGGCTTTCCCTCTCCTCGTGGCCCCCTCTCCCACATTCTCACTTGCGCTGACCGAACAACGGGCGGACGATGTCGTACACCCAGGCGTCCTTGGCACTGTTCTTGAAGCCGGACGTGCTACCCCCCTTGCCGCTCTCCTTCTGAGGTAGTCCGAACTGGCTGACTGGGCGGTAGTGGTACCACTTCTTGCGGGCCATCAGGTCCGACACGTCGCGGGTGTGCGTGACGAGGTTGCCGCGCGACTGACGGAAACCGGCGTCCTTGTAGACGGGATGGAGGTCCCCGGCTGCGACGAGCGTCGCGCGCGGACGGCCGGCGAGACCTAGCGTGCCGACCTCGACCTGGGCTGTCGGCGGGAGGGAGCGGACGTAGCGCTCCAGCAGGGCGCGGGACTGGCGCGCGTACGGGGGTAGGCGGAGGAAGACGTGGGTTACGAAGGGAGCTGAGACGTAGGCTACGTAGGTGAAAGGGATCAAGGCGCAAATGGCTGGGAGATGAGATGTTAGTTGAAAAAAAAAAGATATAGGAGTCTGTGTGAGAGGCTCGAAGAGGCACTTGTTATTGAGGTGACTTGGGTGTGAAAAGCTGCCTGCGAGAGTCTGGTTGAGGGGGAAAACTTGCATGCCATGCTGATCTTCGCCATCGATGCGTCACTTCGCAACATGGCAGGCTCCATGACGAGGGCGAAAACGGCAGCTACGAAGATTGTCGTGATCTTAAGGCCGGCGACGAAACCTATTTTGCCTGTGCCGGCGTGGTACACGAGTAGCCGTTCAGGCAGAAGCTGGTCTGCAGGGACGGGCCAGGCGGGGTCAGCTTTCTGGGTTGTGGGAAGTCATGCAAGCGTTGAGATGACTTACGGACCGAAGCTCCGGGACCGGCGGCCGATTTTGAGGTGGTCTTCTGACGGCCACCGCTACCGGGTGCGGGTGCGGGTGCGGAGGCGAATGGCCGGCTGAGGGTCTGCGGTGGCGGCAGAGACTTCCGGACAAGTTGCGTCCGTAGCGGACATGTTCGCAAATTTGAGAAGATGTGATGATGTTTTGGTATGGATATGGATGTGGGTGAGCGTGCGAAGACGGTTCTGAGGATTGACATTGTGAGGATGCCTCGGAGGGGGAGAGGTGAAGCTTAGGGGTTGGGGCTGTGTGAGTTGGAGGTTGAGATGACTATGAGAGTGAGGTCACTGCGTCTAAGCATCTCTTTCTCTTCTTTCTCCCCCCTCTTTACGCGACGCGACCCGGGTCGCCGTAGTTTAGACTGGAATTTATTTCATCATTGCCTACACAGCGTTCAGTCTTAATATTGTCAAACTTGCACTGAAATGACATAGAATATTCATCACAAGACATAAATTTTCAATTGCATTTCTAGCAAGTGAGCAGGCGTGTCAAGCCGTGGTTAAGGTAAGCGCTTGTCGGGTGGAACTTCATTGAAGTTCTCAGCCCGGACCGCCGCCTCGTAGGGGCTCAAAGCCGATGCGATCGATTCAGATTGGCCCGTCCTTCAAGTCAGACAACATTCTTTTGCAGCCACGCCTTCCACTGATCCAACGTCCAGCTCGAGCTGATTTCGTTATTCGGATATCCGTCAAAGAGCACCGTTGGACTGACGTGCACGCCCGTCAACCGCGCCATCTTGATGAGCACCTTGAAATCGTTCGTCACACCGTTGCCGCTGTTCAGCGAGCCGTCCTCCGCAGGCTTGTCCGACACCACCAGCAGCTCGTATACTTTCTTCTCGTCCACTCCGACCGAGGCGGCCAGCTTGGCGAGACGCTTGTACGTCTCGTTGCGCGGCTCGTTCACCACGTTGACGTCAAAGTAGTCCTTCTGCGACTTGAACAGGGCGTCGGAGTACTGCCAGAACTTCTCAGGGGCGACCTTGATGACGGCGACGGCGGACTCGTGGACCAGCGTGCTGGAGGGGTGCCAGGGCTGCACCTGCTGGCGGAAGATGACTTCGAGGTTGGAGGCCCAGGTCGGATTGGAGCGAATTGCCGGGACGACTTGGTCGTAGAAGGTGATGAACTGCTTGGCGGAGAAGGGGCAGACGTAGTCGAGATAAAGCTCGATGGTATGCGGCTGGGCGGGAACGCCTTGGGTAACGGCCTTGGCGGGCCCGAAGGCTAGCTTGTGGGCGGCGAACTTGGGTGGTACTGCCATTTTGAAATGGGTTTGTTGAAATGAAGATGAGGGCGTGGTAGTGAAACTAGAGTGCGTCGTCGGTGCAGCTGTTCGAATGAATGGTGTTGATAACTTAGCGGATGGGAAATTGGTGATGGCGGCTACTGAGCGCCGGTATAGATTTAATACAGCGTGCGATGGGAGGAGCTTCATGGAGCATCTCAGCAGCGGATAGCTACGTTCGACTCGGAGACCAATGACGAAAAGATTCGATTGGAGCTGGCGGGGGTGAGGTAGCTTCCAGAAAGAAAGATTTCACACCAGCCCGAGCTCTGTCGCCCAGCTAAGATTCCCCATTTAACTGAGAAAGACCTTGCGAATCATGATGCAATCCGTCACGGCAGGCAGCTGACAGAGCAACATAAGGCACTCAGCAAGATCACGTAATTTTCTGACTCGAGACGCCACTTGATCTAGATGGAGTTACTGTCAGGGACTGCAGGATCGATTAGAATTACAGCAACCCAATAAACCAGCTGGGGACATCTCAACGGCCGACTCGGAGCTCAAATGCGCTCCGGGCTGCTGGACCTTGCGGACGTCATCATCACCACCCACTGAATTCTTCTTCTTTCCACCCAGTGAAATGTCAAACTCACAGATCCTCAGGATAACAACAAAACTCGGTTAAAATGTGCGCACGACTACATTCTCAATTTCCCAGACTATTTATTGGCTTTGAAAATCTCACGACACCGTGTTCTTAGCCACAATGCCCCGCGCGAACTCGCCAAAGTTGATGTGCTGCTCCATGTCCACCTCCTCACCGAGGTTGGGCTGAGTAAAGACAGCGAGCGTGTTACGTGCTATCCGACCATCACTCACCGACGCCTTGACGCCTCTAACGAAGTGAGGCACAGCCTTGAACTTGCCGCCCGTGATGCGCTCCAGCGTCTCGCCCGTCTGGAACGCAATGCAGTCCCGCGGGATCTTGACTTGCACCCTCTCTCCCGTGCGTGAGCGGATGTACAAGCCGGCCGTGGGGTCAGGCGACGCCGAAAGCTCTGCGAGCGGCGGAAGGCTGGCGGAGGTGCTGTTGCTGACCTCGGGCACCGCCGTCGAAGTCTCCTTCTCGTCAATGAACATGGCGGACGTCAGGCCTGTCAGACACCCGTGGTCCAGGTGCTCGGCACACCAGGAGTCGTCTGTGGCTCCGATCTTGTCGAGATCCGCCTGCGTCTGTGGGTAATAGTGCAGTAGACGAGCCTTGGTCGTGTTCGAGGTGCTCACGACGTGCTCGAGATATCCCTTTGGATAGCCCTGGATCTCGGATTCGGCGAACCGGTCGCAAGCCCGCGCAACGAGGACGGCGGTGTCGATGACGACACGGCACAGGCTTTCGAGGCTCGGCTTGAAACCGGGGAGAACGTCCTGGGCTGGCCAGACGTTCGGTGAGAGGTATTCGGGGAAGTTGTCCTCGTTGAACTCGGCCGTGGGCTTAGCGCAGTTGAGAGTTGCATCAACGTAGAATGCGCAATTGGCGTAGTAGGAGCCCTTGAATGTGTCGACCTCGCCGTCCTTGAGTGTTTCCTTGCCAAGAGACCAGCCAGTTAGGTATTTCGCCTTGACATTTTCGAGCTTGGCTACTCTGGTGTAAGCTAGAAATTTCTCGAGTGGCCCTAGGTGCCGTACCTAACTCCTCTTCAGGCAAGTTGCCCAAGTAAGAAGCATAGGACAGGGTCTGATGTCTCAGATGAGCAAACTCTGTTGGAACGTCTTTAACCACCAGAATCCCAAGAGAGTCGGGGCCAAATGCCTCCTGAAGAGTCTTGAAGGGAATATTGCCTACGATCCAGTTCTCACATGTAAGTCACTGTGGGTCAACATTGCAGCAAGGTAAGGTACTCACCCTCCTCGAGGTCCTTCAGCGAAACAGTGATAGGCTGCGCGGTTGTAGACATATTGACTATCTCGAAGAAAATTAGCAACCTTTACCAATGAGCGAGTTGCGAATAAAAGTAATCAGAAGCTGCCTGGCGTTCAACGGCCCTCACGACTAGCGCGAGTGATCCCCTGCGGAGTGATCCATCTTACCTTACCTACCTTCCAGGGCACCTGGGCAGCCGGGATTGCCTTACGTAATCAAAACCTTTCTCGAGTACCTTACTGAAGTATAGCGCTGAAGCTCCCGACGGACAGACAGTTTTTATCTTCAAACTTGCAACCAACGTCAGACCGGAAACCCGCCGGTTACCGCCTAAAACCGCAACGAGAAACACCTACCTCCCAATTCGAGTCCACATTCGAATCACGAAAACGCCACGGAACGAAGAAAACGATAAGATGGTCAAGCCCCTGACATTTAAGGGCGAGAAGAAGTCCAAGAAGAGAAAGCGGGCCGACGTGGAGGCGAAGCAACGCGGCGCGGCATCCGGTGACGTAGCTCCCGCGTCCACGGCTGGGGCCGAAGACGATGCGGACAACGACGACAGCTGGGTATCTGCCGACGCGGTGACGGATGTTATTGGGCCTATAATGTTCGTCTTGCCCACAGAGCCTCCCGCAGCGTTGGCATGCGATGCCAACGGCAAAGTCTTCACGCTAGGCATTGAGAATATCGTCGACGGGAATCCCACGAGCGCGGAGCCGCACGATGTGCGACAGGTCTGGGTTGCAAATAGGATAGCGGGGCCGGAGCAGTTTACTTTCAAGGGACATCGTGGACAGTGAGTGCTACTAGCGTTGGGTATGTACGGTGATGCTAATCAGATCATAGGTACCTTGGGTGCGACAAGAACGGCGTACTATCCGCGACCTCGGCTGCCGTTTCGCCGCTTGAATCGTTCACCATCATCGCTACGGCCGACACCCCCGGCACTTTTCAGATTCAGACCATGCGCGATACTTTCTTGGCGGTCAAGCCACCGAAACCCAATGTCACCACCTCAGATGTCAGGGGCGACGAGGAGTCAATCACGTTCGACACGACATGGCGGATCAGAATGCAGGCGAGATTCAAGCCGAGGATTAAGGCTAGCAAAGAGGAGAAAGCCAAGGAGAAGATCAGTCGCAAGGAACTGGAGGAGGCTGTGGGACGAAGGCTTGAGGATGATGAGGTCAAGCGCTTGAAGAGGGCACGAAGGGAGGGCGATTATCACGAGCAGCTGTTGGTGTTCAAGGTCAAGGGCAAGCATGACAAGTATGGCTAAGTCTGAGTATTGCTTGGCAAGTTGAAGGGGAGATGTTGATGATGATACCCAGTCGAAAGGCACAAATGTCACTCGAGAAGTTTCTTTTATTTTATTTCTTTGGGTTGTCGTCTCAGCTGGGGCTCCAAGCCTTGATGTTTCCATCTTCGCCCGCAGTAAAAACAACCTGCTCATCGTCATAGAAACAGAAGGACCGGACAATTTCCTCGCCATGACCGCCAGGCAGACCAACGCTATTTGATTTGTCGAATCCCCAGGTGCCCTCATTTGTCCGCGATAAGTGCAACAGCTCAAAGACTTGACGGCTATAAGGCTAGGTTAGCAATGATCTAGAGATACCGGAGGATTCTCGAAAGACTTACTCTTGCGAACCGGCACCAACAATAGCACTGCTACCATCCAATTTGGTAGTGAGATTGGCAACGTACTGACAGCTGAGTGTTTCCCTGGCGTCACCAAAGTCGGCAACAGCTGCGCCGCTTTGACACTCGTCGGCGACACTGTAGACAGCAAACTTCTCGTCGTGGGTCAGCACGTAGACCTCAGTGTCGCTGATAAAAGAGGCATGGTGGACGGACCCCTGGTTGAGCGCCTGGATAACGACATCATCTTCGTCCGAAATGCGGGTGTCGTAGATATTGACGAGACCGTCAGTCGATCCGGAGAGGAGGATGTGAGGTTGAGAAGGGTGGAAGCGGAGCTCTGTCACGTCGTCGCTATGGACTTCATCGTACTGTAGCCTCTGCGTTGGGCCAGCTCTGATGTCCCTGATTATATATTAGGGGCTTGCCATGGCAGGGTTACAACGGGAACCTTACCACAGTAGTACTGAAGCTGTGTGGTTTTGCAATTCTGTTCCCATGGCTATTGTGTTGCTTCTTGAGTCGCATGCTAGAGAGAGAATAGCAGCTTGGCTTACTGTTGTGCAGTGTTAGTGAGAAGTCACTATGGCTGGGCGTTGGCAGTTATATACCTCCAAAATGCGCGACTTCAGGCTTTGAGTTCTCTCGCGTGTCCCAAACTGAGACCTTGCCGTTTTCGCCAGCCGTACAGACGATAGAATTTTCAGCTATATAGGTCTTCAAACATGTAAGGTTGCCGTGGCTGGTTGGGAACGATTTCAGAGGACCCTGTCCCAATCGCGCAGGGTGGAACAAGCTCAGTTTTTGGTCTGATGAGATGGACGCAAGGCCTGAGTTGAGCCTGTGAAGATCCAGAACGTACACATCCTCTCGACCGCCAAAGTGGTAGCCATCTGTGCAAGTGAGGTTATACATATTGAGAGTCTAGACTTTAGTATGAGCGTGGTCCCTGCGTAAAAAGAAGTTGAGTTCTTGAGACTCACTGAAAGAGATTATTCAGACTGCAGTACAGCTGGGTAACAAAGTCCCCCTTGCAAGCATTAAGAGCTGAAAATGCATTGAAATCCGAACCACGAAGTCTTGAGATTCGAGAGCTAAAATAGACGGAAAATGGAATAGTTCATTTGGATTTCTTTTTTCGTCAACTGGTTAGGAAATGTGAAAGTGATGGAGGGGTTCTTTAGTGCAAAGCCCCACCTTATGCAACCTTTTTCAGACCAGACTCCCCTAGAGCGATGTGTCTGTTGTTAAGGTACGTGTCCAATCACGTCACGAGCAGGCAACCACCCTGGTCGCTCCAGAGCTCCCAACTCATCTACGTGGACCTTAAGCCAGGACAGCTGTTCCAACCACTATTGTCGACCAAACGATCTCCCAACCTTTCCGCCGGCTTCGCAAAGTTGTTTCCCCCATGAAATAATATGTTGCGAACCTTTGCGATTGATATAGGCTCTTAATATTCGCAGCATGATACGTTCTTTCCTCTGGCTTGTCCGTAAGTCGCGTTGCCCTGCATTATGGATGTAGCTACGGAAGCTGACATATGCTATTACAGTGCTGTTGCAGGCGGCCGTGGTGCTCTGTTCCGATGATGCGCAAAAGGTCCTCAAGCCCGAGAGCGACGAAAACAAAGTAGAAGGGAAGCAGGAATATGCAAAGATTCAGACAGATGTCGTTCAGGAGCAACGTGCACCTCCTCCACGACAACCCGGTACGAACATCGCGATGGTGGGGGGCGGCATGGAAGTCTTACTGACGCTGAGCAGGGGCTGACTTAGTTGACTTGGCTATCCAGCAATTGGAGAAGCTCCCATCGCGAAATTTTCCGAGACGCGAACGACGATACACCCTCGTCTGGACCGCTTTCCGGTATGCCCTCAAAGTCGTACCGAGCCTCCAGGCCACCCCACCCCCAGGAAGCGCCCAGGCGCCGGAGGCGAAGGTCAGCGGGCCACTATTGGATGCCGTCAAGCTTTTGAGGCAATCCGCTCTCCAGAACAACTCCGATGCGCTGTACCTCCTCGCCGACATGAACTTCTACGGCAACTGGTCACACCCAAGAGATTTAAAGATTGCTTTCGACCACTACCAGACGCTCGCAACACTCCACGGAAACCGCACAGCCCAATACATGGTCGGCCTCTACTATGCAACGGGAATCGGCCACGTCGTTGTGCCGGACCAAGCCAAGGCGCTGCTCTACTACACTTTCGCGGCGATTCAAGGAGACACTCGTGCAGAAATGGCGATTGGGTACCGGCACCACAGCGGCGTCGCAACGCCCAAGAACTGTGAGGCTGCGAGCAAGTACTACAAGAGGGTGGCAGACAAGGCGATGAAATGGTATCGCTCCGGCCCTCCTGGCGGCATGGCCTGGGTTGTCGAATCGTATCGTATTGCGGATGAGCTAGGCGGAGTCTACGGCGAGGGTGCCAGTGCTTCCAGTGCTGGCATGAACGCCATTAAAGTCAGCCCTAACTCGGACGCGAATGCAGCAATCGACGACGTCATCGAGTATCTGGACCTCATGTCACAAAAGGGCGATGCAAAAGCGTCTTACAATCTGGGACGTATCTACTATGATGGCCAGAGAGGGCTCGACAGAGATTTGGACCTCGCTCGGAAATACTTCTTCACCGTGGCTAAGCGATACTGGAGAAAGGATGGCCGCATAATCGAGAACCATAAACAAGGGATCGAGAAGACGGCCAGCAAGGCCGCTGGCTTTATTGGTCGGATGTACTTGAGGGGGGACGGCGTCGAACAGAGTTTCGATCAAGCTAAGAGATGGTTTGAGCGTGGCATCTCCCACGGAGATGCTCAATCACAGCATGGCCTGGGCCTCATGATGCTGCATGGATACGGGCAGCCGAAGAACATTGCAATGGCCACAGATCTCTTCAAGGCCGCTGCTGAGCAGGACTACGCCCCTTCCCAGATCGAATTGGGTGTTCTGTACTTGGATCAAGGTGGAGCAGAAGACGTCCGAATTGCTAACAACTATTTCGAATTGGCTGCCAGATACGGTCAGATCGAGGCCCATTACTACCTCGCTGAAATGATATACCACGGGGTCGGCCGCGACAAGACTTGCTCCATGGCTTTGGGATACTACAAGAACGTCGCCGAAAAGGCTGAACCCCTCGTCTCCTCCTGGGCCGAGGCAAACCAGGCGTATTACTATGGCGACCACGAGCTTGCTTTTCTGGAATACGTCATGGCGGCAGAGCAAGGCTACGAGAGGGCACAGAACAACGTTGCCTTCATTCTCGATCCTCTGAAGTCAAGCATGACGTTGCCCGACTGGCTGCCTCTGCACCAATGGCTTAGCTCTGGATCAGCTCGTCCCAGCTTGCTTAACAACCCGACTCTGGCTCTCATGTACTGGACTAGGTCATCCAGACAGACGAACGTGGATTCACTGGTGAAGATGGGCGACTACTACTTCTACGGCATCGGCTCCGAGCCGGACGTGAATAAAGCCGTCCAATGCTACACTGGTGCCTCCGACTACTCTCAGAGTGCGCAAGCCCTCTGGAACTTGGGATGGATGCACGAGAATGGCTTCGGCTTGACGCAGGACTTTCACCTCGCAAAAAGATACTACGATCAAGCTTTAGAGGTGAATGAGGAGGCTTATCTGCCTGTCACCCTCAGCCTGTTGAAGTTGCGGGCGAGAAGCGCATGGAACACCTTTACTCACGGGCCTATTCACTCTATTCAAGATGATCCCAGTAAGAATTCCTTTCACAACAACCTTGTTATGATCTACAGCATCACTAATCGCCGCAACAGAACTGAAGAAAGACTGGTCGCTCGCTGAGTGGATAGCTAACTTTCTGCAAGACGACCAAGTGTTCCTTGACGATCCATACTATGAGGACATCTTTGACGATACCGTTGGCGGTGGCCCCGATGGTGCCCCCCTTGAAGACGACGGCATCGCGGAGAGCCTCGTCATCGTTCTCCTCGCCTTATCTCTCGTTCTGCTGCTCTACTATCGCCAACAAAGACAGCAGCAGCACAGACGAGAGGACGAGGCGAGACGGCGCCAGCAGCAGCAAACCCAACCGGGCCAGGCCGCACCCCCTCCAGCTCCCGCGGGCCAGCAGGACCAGGGCTTGTTCCCGCAGCCAGGAAACCCGGAGTTCAACAACTGGGTTGCAGGAGGTATTGGTCATTGAGAGTAATTGTAAGAGTAGATGAATACGGCGAGCGGGTTTCTGAGTAGACAAACCGTAGCGAAGCAGATCGGCATAGTCAGCGCAGGCGTTTGGGTAGTCCTAGGAAACAGGACTTAAAGATTCTTTCTTGTACGGCTACGTCAAAACTTATGAATAAAATGGTAACCTTTGCTCAGTGCCCAGGGACCTTTCTAGAGCACCAAACGATAAAGTACGAGAGTGGCTGGGCTACGGGTGTTTAAATTGTCGTCGCCCTTCCTTCCCCAACCTCTTTCACACATAATGCCGGGATAGGTGGGATATGGCGATTGATTGCGCCCACACAAAAGCTTGCTTTTCTCCCTTTCCGCCAAAAATGCGGTTCGAGTTCGGCATCTTAAGGTGTATGAAAGCAAGGATTTTTTTCATGTACACTATGGTTTGCTCAACCACAGAAGTTTATCAATGGGGTGAGGAGCCATTCTCCTCAGGCGCTTCACCTCATGGAGCGAAGTCGGGAATTAGGACCGCGGCTGCGAAACCTCCACCGATCGACCAAGTCCGACAGTGCCGCCTCATTGAACACTTGCTTCACTTTTACGTTTCGCTCGATAGCAATACGAGGCTGGATAATGAAGAGAGATCGGTAAACCCGTAGATATATTGCGACTACGTGCCTGATGCGATGCTACCCAACTACTCGTGTGTGGACATGTGAAACGTTCCGCAGCAGAGTCCGATATCGCGGGATACGCCCACAACTAGGAAGCACAGGTTGAGCATTCATTTGGCTGCAGACCAGTCGAGACGTCAAATTGTTTTTCATATTTTTTATGTTACAGCATATTCGCTGTGGACGGCCGAACATGCTTCGGGAAGCGGAGGCAACACACACACACACACACACACACACACACACACACACAAACACACATACAGACAAGTTTAACGATGTTTTCTATTCTGCGATCTCACCAGGGACGAACCATTGCAGAAACACAAAAGCAGGGGCCCGATCTCCGTCGCGCCTCTTGTGACTTTCCACGATCGGGAGACGATGTGACTGACGAAGAGCAAGGCGGACAGAAGTGAGAGGATTCACAGCAGCAGCGGTGTGACCCGCCCCTCCACGGGTGACTTGGGGTGACACTTTCCTCCATCTCCCTCCGCTTTCCCATCGAACCAAGTCCGACGAGGGCCCCCCTCGGATCAGCCCGTTCCGGGAGCACAAGTAGGAAACGCATTTATATTCGTCGAAATGTCCTCTTTAATTCCTCATCATCGTTATGCTGCTCGACGTTTTGGGGGATAAGAGGGGAAGGCCGTATGACCACTTTTATGATGAAGTAGTAGTAGTAGTAGTAGTAGTAGTTGTTGTTGTTGTTAATTTTTTGGGCCCGAGATTGTTCAAGTGAGTGAGGCTGAAATGGTCTTACAGTCCCAGCAACCGAAAACAAATGCTGTCACTTTTCAACAAAAGTTTGTATTGCTACACCTCTCCGCCCTGAGATGGTATCCTCATCGTAGCAGCTGTGCTGGTTTGTCTGCTGACTCTACTAGACAATTGATGCAGGAACGATTCAAGATGCCGCGAGCCTTGCACTGTCGATCCAATTGGTGCGAAACAATGCCAATAGACTGCAATGACAGTGCTAGATAATGGAATAAACGTCTCACCCAGTGAACTAGACGAACAGTTGCCGTTACCCGCGGGTTGGCGGGCCCTGAGAGGGCGTGATCTACGCTCGCAGGAGCGCGAAAAGTCCGGTGAGCCTTTTATTCCCGACCCTACGCAGTACTCGCATGCGAGGCGTGAGCCTGAGCTCGCCGCGTCAGGCGAGCATGGTGCACACGTTTTGGGGGTCCTCGTCGATCACTGCTTGTCGATCCGCGGATCAGATCGTTGCCCCAAGGGGACACTCCGTGTCTGTATGTGTGGTGGGCCATTGCTGACGAACTAGCCTTTCACTGCTGGTCACGAGAGATGTATCCGACTGCATATATCCTACCGTTTATGTTTGCATGTCTTGAGAAACTTGATGCGGACAAGTCAGCATTGTCTCGGAAGGTTGATACCACAGAACTATCTTGGTATGTTTGAGATGTATATTCTTATGAGCTTTATCCTCATTCCGTTGCAGACCTGGGCGACTGGGACTTTTGTAGTCGTGAGGCTGACGAGAAGCTGCTTTGCTGTGCCTCTGACCTACGGGGCCGGCTCGGAGGGGCCGCAGCTGACGAGAACTTGAGTCTCGGGGGTGGAAGAGGCTTAGTCGACGAATGAACCAATTCTCGCGATATAAGTAATTAGAGATAAGCGCCCATTCCCGAGGCTTCAAAGCTCCAAAGCTATAAGGTCATTTTTTGTCAGGCTTGTCAGTATGACGAATCGTCCACCAGCAATGGCAGATTCATGCTAGGCTGGTGAAGTATCTTAGTGGTTCTCCTGTGGGAGTTTGACCCTCGAGATGTGTATCATCCTTCGTATTAGCAAAGGAACAGCAGGGACATCGGTTGTCGACGTCTGTGCGGGCGAGTTGTAGTCGAGGAGGGTAACCGCACCGAGCGTCGCTCGACGCCCGTTGATGCAATATTATCCATCAATTCAGATATCAAAGCACAAGAGAAGCCACATTCTCGTACTCCAGAAGGCGTTGACACTTGTTCGAGGGCTCAAGGTAAGCTGACAACCAAGGACCATTGATTCCTAACCAGTAGCCTGGCCTTCCGAGTGCGCAGGGAAATGTTAGTCGAGAGCTGAGGTTGCTTTTTTTGCGTATCTCAGTCAACGCCCAAGTCCAAGCCAACAACAATTGAGCGCAATAATCGAGGGCAAGCCCGCCCAAGCCAAAATGGCCCTGTCGGAGTTCGTGTCTCACTGTTGCGTAATATCCTACCGCATATTCAATAAAACTTGCGACTGTGAGCAACTACAAGGCTGACCGAAGGCGAGAGCGTGTCTAGGACAATAAATGCCACAGACGCCAAAGAGTTCCAGAATGTTGACCTCGAAAGCAGCTCATCGAAAGCCCGGGACGCCGGAAAGGTTGCTCGGATGGCTCTATGCTAAGGCGGCAGCAGCAGAAGACCAGTGACCAGTCTCAGGGAGCCGCAAGTAACCCTGTCTTGCGCGTCTGCAGGTAAGCTTTGCTGAGGTAGTGCCTGCGGCTTGCTAATGCAGGTGAGATAGCAAGACGAAAATGTATCCTTCAGTGCCCGGGTCTCAAAGAATGTTTCACTTCCTGTTTTGATTGCTTCTCTCATCCATCAAGGGCTGAAGCTGGAGCCGGCTTATCGACCGAGGCGGAAGACGGGCTGAGGCGGCAGTTGTTGCGGATGTGATAATCTGCGAGCAGCACCGCGCATATAAGCTCGCGGAGTTCCGGGCGGCAGCTTGGCATTATTGTCGGTCGGAAGGACTTTGCCGTGCTTATTGGAGCTCCTGTTCGCGAGGTTGCTCCTCCCAGGGTCTTGAAGCCGGGCGTGCTGAAGTGTGGCGGCAAATTGCGATGAGAGGTTTGCCGTGCCCCGGTCTCTTCGAGAAACCTATGATCAAGCGTGGCCATTAACTAGCTTAGGTACTCGAGTACGAAAATGGGCGGAAGCTGTGGCATTTCCATGAAGCAGTAGAAAAGCAGAATAATGAGGGAGCTGTGCCGCGCGGCAACATGATCATGGGTCGAGGTTGGCAATCGGACAAAGGATCCTGTGAATGGAGCAAGTTTAAAGACTGGAGCTCCTTCGAGGCATGGGGAAGAGCATCTTCTCCTGAAGGGATGCTTTTTACCCCAAAATGTGATGATGCTGGTCCTGGGCAAGAACAGTGAGGTGAGCTTGTTTGGTGTTGGTGATGGCAAGTGGTTCTTTTCTTCTTGCGGGCACCTTTAGCGCCGGTACCGCTAAGTGCCTTGGGGAATGAAGACGGGGGTGGCCAAGGAACGTATCTATCAGGCAGGCCCGGCGGAGTCTCCCCCGCAAATCGTCTGCAACGTGGGGTGGAGTAGACCAGTTTCTTCCAATAAGATGTGCTTCTTGCCGGCTTCTGTCGGATCACTGTGGGACTGCCCCAGAAAATACTGTGCCAAACCAGGACTACCGCTGACTCAAGCGCGTGGTCTCATCGGGCCCGGCAAAGATAGATAGATAGACAATGGACCTTCAGTACCTTCTTCTGCCTCTATCGTTGCGAGTCAACAGCAACAACACCGACACTGTGCGCCGATGTCAACCGCTCATTAACGACCTGAATATTTGGTAATTTGCTAGGCCAGGACGACAATGCTCGAGACGGTCACGTTTTCCCCAAGGTGCTGTTTACCAGGTGCGGCCGGCCCAACCGGGTGCCCGTTCTTGAGACAATTGGCTTCTATCAACGACGCTGTCTTCAAGTTCAAATTTTGCTAGGGGCGTCAGCGTCGTCGAGTAGCATGTATGTATTACGACATCAGCGACGCACCGCAGTCGTATCTGAGGACTACGCGTTGTGTCAGATCTGAAGGCCAAGGAGAGACTCTTTTTCCTGCTTGCGGCCAAGCGGCATAGTATCATCTACATTTCGCAGCTTGCGAGGCAACAATGGCGGAGGAAGCTGTCACAATCAGGGGGGCCAAGGTCAGCCATGAAACAGGCACAACGACGTAGTTAGCAAACAGGAGACAGGTTGTGTCATCGGTTTTATGGATGTATTGTGAGGTGTCTCGGGGCTGAGCCAAGGTGAGGTAGGCTTGATGCATCCTAACCGCGTGTTGTGCCTTGAAGGTTTGGTGCTTGCAGCCTGCAGCGAACGATTAAAGCTTCACATGAATGCAAATACTGGAGTGGCCCGGTACTTAGTTGTGATTCAGCCTGTTGAGATTGGACAAGGCAACAAGGACTTTGAAGAAGAACCTCTACTGCATCACACATCTGAGGCAAGGTAGGTTGGTAGCTAAAAGAATACATGTTCGACGAAGGAAGGTGAGGTAGGGTATGAGAAGACAACGTAGTATTGGTCAGCGATATGAGGAACTGTGGTCTGCGCCTGGGAGCAGTCCGGGCGGTGGTAATTAGTTGGTTGAAGATCCTGGCCCCAAGACAGGTACGTACGGAAAACGTACCGTCCTGTCTCTTCGACAATATGTACTTTTACCTTCAGAGGTGCCTGCCGTCTGTTCCTCACCACTAGCCCAAGTACAAGCACGTTAGACTTCGATGCGTTCCTCTTATTCGGGACGCCCTCTAATCTTGGGCCAGTCAGATCAAGGCAGGCCAGACAATGCCTGGGTTTCCCAGGACAGGAGACGGTGATCAGACATTCTACCAAAGCTTCCATTTCGCTGCGCCCCTTGTTGCCAGGAGTTGCTATTTGTAAACAGATATCAATTCAATAGTGCCCTCCTAGGCACAAGGAACTGGATACAGAAGCTAGGACCTGGGCCGCATGCAGCGGCCGCCAAGGCAAAGCTCATTCTTCCGCACCTCTCCGTTCTCAGGCCGGAGTACAGATACATCACCCTAAGCAAGACCAAGGGAAGAATGTCACTAAATCAGGACGCAAATCAGCAAGGGGCAGCAGCGTGAGCCCAGCGTGTATTTCACCTTACCCCTTATAGAAACCTTATCTTACCTACTTTAACTTTTATATATTATATATAGATAATTTTGAAATGATTATAGTATATTTGAAGCTTATTTAGGTATATTCTAATATAAGTAAATTTTTTAAATAATAATAATAATAAAGTATTATAAAAATAAAATTTAAACTTAAAAATATATATTAATTTTAATTAAAGAGCTTACTTCTTATAATAAAGTTTAAGTTAATAGTATATAAGCTATAGATAAATTATATATTAGCTTTCTTATAAATATTAAGAGTTTTTTATAAGTATAACTTAAATAAACTTATTTACTTTTTACTTTTTTATTTACTTTAATAAACTTAATTATTACTTACTTCTAGTATAGTTAATTCTATATTAATTCTATATTAATACAAACTTAAATTAGAGTTATATAAAGAACTACTATACTTAAATTTTAAAATAATATTAATTATTTACTTTATATATATTTCTTATATACTTAAAGTTATTAAAAAAATTAAACTCTATATATATATAAGTAATTTATATTTCCACTTAGCTATTTTATCTTAACTAGGCATAGTATAGTTATATACTTGTCTTAAGTCTAGTACTATAGAGGGGGGTAAGATGAGGTTTGTGTTAGAAGCCAGCGTGAGCCAGCCAAGGTGCGGAACATTAAGCAGTTCCTACCTAGCCTATTTACCCGAGCGGGTAACACAAAAAAAAGCATACATGAACTCAGCCGCCAAAAGTCTGGCAAAGATACTAACTCTTATTCATTCATCTAACTAATAACTAGTAGTATGGCAGATATTACTAGGTAAAACCTAGCTCATGAGTGCGCTGGTTATTTTGTCACCCACTTGCTACCTAAGCAATGCCGCATACTGAGGTGCCGCCCGTTCCTTTTGTGCGCCAACTCAGAGTGGAGAACAGGGACCTGAAGGCACACACCATGTCCTGATCAGGCCTAGCCGTAAGAAAGGGGGTGGTCTCCTGCGAGTTGAGCACGGCCAGGTGCGCCTCTCAGCACATCCCAAGAAGCAAATGAGCCAATCACACCTACAGCGACGTTCCAGGGCCCAATGAGAGGATCGCACCTCAGCCAGAAGAGCAAGCTAAGGTACCTAGGCGTAGTGTGAGGTACCTCCAGAGGCGGAGGGGAGAGGACCTGAGACGGTACCTCATGGATTCTGGCTCTTCAGGTATAGGTAGGTACCTACGTAGCTAATTGCGCCTTTTTGGCTTCTTAGAACTCGCCCTCCGGCCAACATTTTTCATTTCCGTATTCCTGACTAGTTCAAATCCCCCACCAACACTTGTGTCGCTCCAAGACGGCTGTCCTCTTCTGCCTTAACAGGTATTGGACCTCACCTGTAGGCGGGCAAACTGTGCCCTTCTTTTTTTTTTGCTGGCTTACTTTACCTTCCTCCCCCCCGTCTGGCCCTTCTTCCGACCGAACGAACTACCACTGCGACCACTGCGACCCGACGGCGAATGCAAGAACGGTACCCGACCGCCCGACTTTCTCCCAGGCCCTCCAGTCTCTCCCTGCTTCTTCTCCACACCCATCTATCCTGCCTGTCCCATCCCATCAATCCCTCCATCGTTACCCACACTTCGTCGATTCACCACTCCTCGCTCGCCCGCCCGCCCGTCAGTCAAATGGTTGCCGGCCCATTTCGACCTCGCCCTTCGATCACTTCGGAGAGACTCGAAGTTTCATAGCACACGAACCCATTCTGGATTGACGTCGCCGAAACCCCTTCACCATGGCGATAGCCATGGGCTGGCAGAAGCCGGACAATGTCGCCGGCTCGTCGGCCCCGGCCATCATGGTCGGCCTTTTCGTCGCCTCTGGCGGACTGCTCTTCGGTTATGACACAGGGTAAGAACTCTCGCCGTCTATCCTCGCACGCGACCGTACGCATCACCAGGGAAGACGCGCCGCCACTGTCTTACGGACCGAAGTTGGGAACTATGGGGCTGATTCCAGCTGGGCAATAGCACGATCAACGGTATACTCTCCATGACGGCCTTCAAGCGAGACTTCACGACAGGCTATATCGACAAAGGCAAGCCTGGCATCTCACCCTCCGAATCCTCCATCATTGTCGCTATCCTAAGTGCCGGCACTGTCCTCGGCGCTCTCCTTGCAGCCCCGATCGGCGACTCCTGGGGTCGTCGCATCTCCCTCATTCTATCGATCGGCGTATTCATCTTCGGCGGCATTTTCCAAGTCTGCGCACACGACATTGATATGCTCTTGGTCGGAAGGTAGGACGCAAAAACTCTACTATTGTGGATGTGGCGATACTGATGAAACACGGCAGGTTTTTCGCGGGAGTGGGAGTTGGATCCATTTCGGTCCTCGTTCCAGTCTATCAATCAGAAATGGCACCAAAATGGATTCGAGGTACCCTTGTCTGCGCCTACCAACTATCCATCACTATAGGACTGCTGTCTGCTTCCTTTGTCAACATTTTAACTGAAAAGCTGGACTCGGCCGCCGCGTATCGGATACCTCTCGGCCTTCAACTCGTGTGGGCTGTGGTCCTCACTCTCGGTCTACTCATTCTGCCAGAGACACCGCGCTTTCTGGTCAAAAGAGGCAAGCCAGAGGCTGCAGGCCTTTCGCTCAGTCGCCTCCGACGCCTCGACATAACCCACCCTGCACTGCTTGACGAGCTTCAGGAGATTGTCGCTAACCATGAGTATGAACTGACGCTGGGGCCTGATTCATACAAGGAAATCTTCTACGGGTCACCGCATCTTGGCCGAAGAACACTCACTGGATGCTGCCTGCAGATGCTGCAGCAACTGACTGGTATCAACTTTATCATGTATTACAGCACCAGTTTCTTCGACGGCGTCAAACTCGAAAACCCCTATCTCAAAGCTCTCATCGTCAACATCATCAACGTTGTATCAACTATTCCCGGTCTTCTGGTAATCGAGTCGTGGGGTCGCCGCAAGCTACTCATGGTTGGTGCCATCGGAATGGCTATCTGTCAACTCATGATTGCTTCCTTCAGCACAGCCGCTGGAGATCAGCTTGCGCAAGTCTCGCAAACAATACTCATCGTCTTCTGCTCCATCTACATTTTCTTTTTCGCCGCATCGTGGGGACCAGTTGCTTGGGTCATTACGTCTGAGATATATCCTCTCAAAGTCCGTGCTAAGGCCAATTCAATATCAACCGCTTCCAACTGGTTGCTCAACTTCGGCATCGCCTACGGAACCCCCTTCATGGTCGGATCAGGGCCAGGGTACGCGGACATAGGACCTAAGATTTTCTTCCTTTGGGGAGCTTTCTGTATCCTGGCTGTCCTGTTCGTCTGGTGCATGGTATTCGAAACGAGTAAGATTAGCTTGGAACAGATTGACGAAATGTACGAGCGTGTCGACTATGCGTGGAACAGTACCAGATTTGAACCGAGCTGGAGCTTCCAGCAAATGCTGGACGAAGGATGGTCGCCCAGCGCCCAGCCCCCTCCAGAACACGAACTTGAACAAACACAAACGAACTCCTCGACACAGACCACACAAACGAATTCAAACTCAGCTACATCAACAAATACTGGCGCTACCGGGAACTCAACAACAGCAGAAGCAAAAATGTTGTCACAAATGGGCAACGTTGACTTCAGTTACTGATTATTTATACCCCTTTTATCTATACTATCTACTGTTACTAGTATCGCTTCTTCTATTTATTTTTCAAATCATATCCCGGATAGCAGGGTCGGAGTTCATGATGTCACGGAGTTTAAACGGGTACCGGCCACAGCCACCGATGGGCGGTTGGTTTTTGGCGTTCATTCTTGGGGACTTGGAAATGCCACCATCCTGTGTGGTAGTTCGGGCAAGGAAGAAAGAGATTACGGTCAATGTTGATGAGAATGTCCATCATGATTTGACGATGGATTAAACTTATATGGCGCTTTGGAGCCGATTTTACATCAAACCCACCTTCCGGGTCAGCAGTCAGGGGCCAAAACGTCGGAAGGTTGGGATTTACGAGTTGATCAGACAGAGATCGCAGTACCTTGTTTCTCGTCTATTCAATTTGACTCAACTTGGTTCATTGCTGCTTTTTTGGTAACATGTCTTGAGACAAACAATTACTCACCTCGGTGACTGGTAAGTGGCATCCGGAGAATCGTCTATTCTTCAATGTGAAGATTTTTGGGCCTCGAATTACCAAACGGGGTCCACCTTTCTCACGGCGGCGGCAAGGTCGCCAAACAGTGCATAGCTTCATCAAATGCAGATGACTTGGGCAAGTGTTTCATCTCAGCCAGCCGCCTTTCTTCTGTTTTGCCAATACTCAACCCGCTCGCACACATCCTCCTCATTGCTTGCTGGATAGCGGGCATGGTCTTCGAATCACTTGCTTCTCTAAACCTATACGCCGTCCGCGTCATTCACTGTCATTCACTCACAATTCAATATGACAATATGGGTAGATAAAAAGGTTGCAGGTCCAACTTGACGCGTTAAGGGTTACGTTGGGACCGGGCAGACAGGCCTGAAAATACTACCAACCTACCCCCCCTTTTTATTACTAATTCTTCTTCCAATCTTTTCCTTTGGTATTTCACCTGGCACATGGAAGACTTCCAACTCCTGGACGAGGACGTTGCGAACCTGATCCTTCGCCATGGCTTTCTGGACATCGAAGATTTGGAATTCGCTACCGCCGAAGAGGTCGAAAATGCAGCGACCCTAGCTCTCCAGATGGCAGAACCGGACGAGCTGGTCGCAATCGCGGTACGGCAAAGCGTGCACGATCAACATCCTCACTTGGCTCCGCCGCCAGCGCCAGCGATACGACCACCGGGCCAGGCTCAACAGGAAGCCCCCGAAGAGTTCGAGGATCCTGACCCGGGCGCTTACATTGACTGGCAGGAACGCAACCGCATACTAGCAGACAGCCCAGCCGAGTCGGACCACGAGTCGCAGCAGGGAGGAGAGGATTGCATCATTTGCTCTGCGGGCCGTGAGCCGAAGATGCAACTCCCGTGCGGTTGCTGGTTCTGCGGACATTGTCTGAGGGCCTGTATTCGTGCTGGGTTGAGGCAGGGCGGGTGGCCTCCGAGTTGCTGTGAGCCGTTGAGGGAGGAAACTATCCGGCGTGTCCGCGGGGCTGAGTTGCTGAGGCTGTATCGGCAGGTCAGGGCGGAGCAGGAGACGCCTGGTCATCAGAGGATCTATTGTCCCAGACCTGAGTGTGCAGCTTTCATACCTCCTGAGAGACTGCGAGGCAACGACGACACCATGAGGTGTCCTGCCTGCGCGGAGACTATATGTCGAAGTTGTAGGGCTGTGGCTCATCCTGGACGACCATGTCGGCTGGAAGAGGAGGACGAGCAGTTGATAGACATGATGGATCGAATGGGTCTATCAAGCTGTTCGAGATGCAGAAGGATTATCGAGTTGTGGGATGGGTGCAATCACATTACGTGGGTATTCGTTGGCATTGTCTGCTGGGTGATGATCAAGCTAACGTGTAGAATGAAAAGGTGTCAGTGCGGTCATAATTTCTGCTATCTCTGCGGATCGCCATGGATTGGCAGTTGCCCAAACGGCTGTCCCCAGTACGGTCGAGCTGACCGACGCATACCCATGCGTCGAAGGCAAATCAGATATCAACAGCCACGCAATCAGTTTGTTGTGCCAGCTGCGCCGCCGCAGCCGCTGCAAAATCAGTTTGCGCCCCAGATGCCTCAAGGTGAGTCAGTAGCGTCAAGAGCGTTGCTTCGTACAGAAAATAAGAAGTGGCTTCTGAAGCTGACAGAGTCTAGCAGTTCCACCTCCTGATCCCATCTTCAACCCTCAACCCATACCCCCGGATATTGATCCTATGAACTTCGACCCTACATTTGGAGGCATGTTACCTGTTATACCGTGGAACAGACTGCCCCGAGGGGCACGGCAGGCTGCCATGCATTTACCACCCGAACTGGTGGACATGGTGCCTGTGGTGCCCTTGAACGACTTGCCTCGGGCCGGGCCCGTACGAGTGCCGAACCACGAGGAACTTGGAATGAGACCCGGAGATCCTCCAGCTGCGATGCCTCGACTGGGTCAGTTACGGAACCCAGAACCTGTAATGCCAGGACCCGAGATCGCGGCAGACGCACCGATTGCTGCACAGGCCGGCAGGCCAGTAACTGCAGGCGAGCGACGATATTTCATCATATTGTTCTATCCAGATGGGCAGAACACGAGAGTAAGTTCATATTGCGTCAGTTCAAGCAGAAGATGGACGATTCTGACATGGCTTTCGCAGCTCGGCAATCCCAACTGGCGGCGCGACAGCGAAGCCAACAGACGTAGGATCCGTCAGGGCATTGCGGATGAGGGCCGTGTTTGGCCCCTGTACGCAATAGAAGAGGAAGAGAACCCGAGGTGCCGGCATCAATTGCACCAGCAGTGGGAATTTCAAGGAGACCCGGAGCCGCCGTGTCTTTACTGCAGACTACGCGACGGCAGACAGCTTTGGCGATGCCGGATATGTGGCATCACGGCGTGTGACGCACACAGATTCATGCGCTTTGGGCTGACTTTCAGGCAGGCGAGAGAATTTGTCCAGAGATTGCGAGATCGTGTGACTGTCGAAAGCGACTTTAGGTATCCACAGGCCAATGCTGCGCGGATTGATCGTTGGGACCTTTTCTTGGCGGGCAGAGAGGAGGTGCAGAGACACCCGAGAAACCAGAGACGCCAAAGACGCCCGAGACGTCAAAGTGAGTTTGGCTGAGGTCGTTCGGAGACGAGCTGACGTTAGTAGACTGGTTGCAAAGGATGTTCGCTCCTTTATAGACTTGGAGGGGGTTTCATGGCGTCTTGCGAACGGGCAGGGACGTAGTGATTTTATGGTCCTGCACAGATTGATTGCCGAGGAATTCATTGTAGCAGGAATTTCGGAATCTCTGCTATTAACCATGGGACAAGCGCGAAATTTTCATTAAAATTGACAAGAATGCGTGCCCTGTCTATGTGAGTTGCTGCATTTGAGGTCCTAATTTGTAGCTGGGGATTTGAGTTTCAGGGTTGTGCAGTATGATTGACGCCGACGACTCCCCAAAGTGCGGCCCGAAGTTAGACCACCTGAACGCGATTATGTTTGCTTGGACAACCGGAAACCACTGCCTATTATTTCACTGGCCAACGAAGCAAGTCGAGAAATTCTTCCAACAGCAAACAGCCTTCGGGCGCAAACTCCCCCTTCCGCAAGCCACGATGTCGTTTTTCTCGGAAGGAGAAGAAGAAGAAGAAATAGAAGATGCAGTCCTCTCCGACAACGAAGAAAACCTCGCGTCAGAATCTAGCGACGGCGAGGAATTGCCCCGGCGGCCTCTGCACCACAACTACTTCGCGCCGCCGTTCTACGGTCGCCCGCCGACGCCCCTACCGCCATCACCGTCTCTGACCTCGCTCCTGCGCCCCTCGCGACCGACGACCCCCGACGCATCCGATGACGACTTAGAGCCCGTCCCGCGCGCGTCGCCGCAGGTCCCTACGTATGAATACTACGGCTTCGTGCTGTACCTGTTTTCGACGCTGACGTTCATCATTTATCTTTTGTGGTCGTATCTGCCGTCACCGTTCCTGCACGCGCTGGGGATCTACTACTACCCGAACCGATGGTGGTCTCTGGCTATTCCGGCCTTCTTGACGATGCTGCTCGTCTACATCTACATTGCGCTCGCGCTGTACAACGTTGAGATCATGACGCTGCCGCTCAATTCCATCGAGACGGTCGTGGATGATGCCTCGAAGGTCGGGGTTATTGACAGCAAGGGGCGCCTCAGGGATGGGCAGAAGAGGCGGCAGGTACAGGATAAAAGAGACAATCGGTTGCCTGGCGGAGGCATGAATTGGAAGAATATATGGAATGAGGGGACGGATGCTATTATGGACATCCCACTTGCAGGGGCTTGCGAGGTGCTGTATGGAGATGGTAGGGACTTTGAGTCGGAGGACGAATACATTATGACCTGAGTCGTCTGGTAAGTTGGCCAAAATTAGCGATTGAAACTACTAATAAGATAACCTTTGATATAAACCCTTGATCTGTACCGATGGTGAAGATGTACTCTCTCTAAAATTGATGACCATGCTTGCGTAAGGTCTCACGGGAGCTCGGTGAGAGGCTCCACACCGAGAGCTCGTACAGTGTGTTGCGCTACAACACAGTGAACTGTGGCTGAAATCTCAGCCTTGCAGCTTCATCCAACCACGCCAAATTTCGACGCGACCTTCTATCAAGCGCAACAACACACAAACCGCTGCTGAACCATCTCAATCACATCGGTGGCTTGTCGCATCAGATCCCGCTTCGACAAAATGTCGCAACAGCCGCTGTCCTCGTCGGTGCAGCCGACTGATATCTATGGAGGAGGTGAGCAGGAAATCGTCGCCTCGCGCGCGCGTCAACCATTCTAATATTCGCGTCCTAGATGAGGTTTCCGCCTTAGTCCTTGACCCAGGCTACTGTAGCACCCGTGCTGGATTCGCAGGCGAGGACGTCCCGAAGTCTGTCTTCCCATCCTTCTACGGCCGCGTCGGCTCCAGCGACCCCCCGACCGACGTCTTTGGCGATGAGTGCCTCATTCCCCGCGCCGACTTCGAGGTCCGCAACTACATGAACAAGGACAGTGTTGTCGAGGACTGGGACGTTGCCAATAAGCTTTGGGAGCATATGCTCATCACCCGCCTGCAACCAGCTCGCCCCACGCCCCCTTCCAAGAACGGCCTGAACGACGACCCGAAGAAGGAAGAGGGAGGCGACGCCAATGGTGACGTCGATGTTGCCATGGAGGATGCGGAGCAGCAAGAGAGGGCTCTGCAGGAGAACCCGCTCCTGATGACCGAGGCGCCTTGGAACAATGCTAAGTCCAGAGAGAAGGCTATCGAGATTATCATGGAGAACTGGGGTTGCCCTGCGTTCTGGCTCAGCCGGACGCCCGTTCTGGCCGCCTTCGCCGCGGGCAAGGCCAGCGCTCTCGTCATCGACGTGGGCGGCGCCAACACCTCGGTCACCGCCATCCATGACGGCATGGTCCTGAAGCGATCCATCCAAAAGTCTCCGGTTGGTGGCCTCTGGCTCTCTTCACAGATCCGTAGTCTGTGGGAGACCTCGGAGCCGAAGATCGATCCTGTTCCGACCTTCATGGTCGAGAACAAGACTCCCGTCGACGCCGGCGCTCCTCCGCAGTTCAAGCAGCGCCAATTTGACTTCAGCATCACGGATTCGTTCCGCACTTACGAGGAGGATCGCCTGCTAACGGAGTTCAAGGAGTCTGTGGTCGAGACCTGGCGTGGACCTACCCGATTTGCGACGCCGCAGGGCGATGAGATGGCCAAAATGCAGCCTGGCCGCGTCTTCGAGTTCCCCAACGGCGCCAACCAGATGTGGCGCGAGCAGCGGTACAAGGTCTCAGAGGGCATGTGGGACGAGACTGTGGCGTACCCGACAACCAACGAGGAGCTGCGCATCAACAAGAGTCAGACCATCCCCGAGCTTATCCGTGCTGCGCTCAATGCTGTAGACGTCGACCTGCGACCCAACTTGCTCGGTAACATCGTCGTCACCGGCAGCACCAGCTTGTTGAACGGATTCAACGACCGTCTGAACAACGAACTGACAGCCATGTACCCCGGTCTCAAGATCAAGATCCACGCTGCGGGTCTTTCAAGCGAGCGCCGGTTTGGTGCTTGGATCGGTGGTAGCATCTTGGCCAGTTTGGGTACCTTTCACCAGATGTGGATCTCGCGTAAAGAGTACGAGGAGAATGGTGTCAGCATTGTCGAGAAGCGCTGCAAGTAAAATGCCGAGATGACGTCTCTTGAATTCAAAGTCAAGGGAAGCAGGAGTATGGTGGGGTGGTTCATCATTCGAGGGCGTATGGAGTTTACGAAAAAGGTCTTTTTTTACCAGGAGTATCAAAGAGGCAGGGCGACATGCGTTGTTATCCGTTGTGGGGGATGTAGTCCGTCTGTCTACATGAGACTTGAGCCTTGGGCTAGATAGCTTTGAGAATACATAGAAGTGTTCAACAGTCTCGTGGTTGGATGTTGCGAAGAGGTGGCTCGTGTGAGCTTCTTGCCGTTGATTTTAAAGGCTCGATTGATACAGGCCACTGCCACTAGCGTGTACGAAGTTGGACGAGATGGCTCACTACATTTGGTGCTCCTAACATTGAGGTACTCAACTTTAACCCGGACACGATGTCGATCGGAAGGCTCCTTCCCTCAAAGTCCTCATGGAAATCAGGCTTCACTGGACGACTGAACGGCAGTCGCCCTCAGCTGCGAAGCTGCGAACTCCTTCCCTACCTTAGTATGCCAGCCGTACCTTAGGCCTGAAACCTCGTTATAAACTGAGCCCTTCTTTCCGCCCAACCTGCCCGCAACCACTCACTGTGCCCCATCATATCCTTCACCGGTGTTTTCTTTCCATAAGTTTTCCACAATAGTCGACCAGGAATAGAAGTCTTTCCTCGCATCATTTACCAAGTCACCATAAGCGCTTGGCATACAGTGCCTACCTTCAAGGCCGACTTGCTTTGTAGAGCATCAATATTATCACGGATTCAAACTGATAAGCCCAGGTCACTGTTGATTTTAGGTATGACAGCCCCCGCCAGTGGTGTCAATTGGTGGCAGGCACAGACCAGGAGTGACTGCTGCCTTGAAACAAGACTCACTGATTGGCTGACATGTTACGCCTCAGGCACCCCTGCAGAAATCGCACCTGAGTCACCCAAATTTCTGCGGCTCTACATGAACTTTCCCTCCTGCTTCCCCAGAGTCGACCAACGCGTCGCCCCATCGACACGACAAGCGACACGACGAGCTTCCCCCGAACAAAAACTGCCTCCAACGCATCAGCTTCTCCGTCGCGAGGCATGGTATAGGCTTGGAATTTGTCGGTGTACAACATCGGTGGTGCTAGCGGGGAGATACTCGTGCTACATTCGACAGTATGAGCGACGAACCCCCCCAGTCACCTCCGGCCAAGGACGAGGAAGTACTTGACCCTGAGGCCCAGGAAGCCCAGGACGAGGAACAGATACAGCGCACGCTCAGCCAACTGCAGGAAGGCCTTGATATTGGGATCAAATTCGACGACACACCATTCGATCAATCTGGCAAGGCGGACGATGCGGAGGATTTCGAAGATATCAGTGACGATGATTTACCAGAAGAGGAGGAAGGCGAAGCCAATCCCGCCACTTCCTTGTCTGTCCCTGGCTTGACGGACGATGGCGGCACGAGCAACGACACGGATGATCTATTTGGCGATGGTCCGTCGTCTCCCCTTGAGGTACCCGGTCCGCCATCACCAGCACCTCATGTTCACGACCCGGACATTGCGGATGCGTCGCAGTACCGAGACATTAACTTCGATCCCGAGCCCGGATACGAAGGCGCGAACCAGGATCCTGACATTCCTGCGCCGGCTGAGACGGCCGAGGACTTGGTCAAGCAGGCCTGGCCTAGCTGGCAGAAGGGAGTTATCCTGAAATGGAACGAACTGCTGCCACCCAAGAAAGCGCGATGGATTGAAAAGAAGCCGACCAAAAAACCGAAAACCCTCATTTTCTCAAAGTTGACCCTGGACCTGGCAGCCGACCAAGAGAAGCTCTTCCGCATTCCTGGAACTGCGACAGCAACGAGAAAGCAGAAGCGATTTGACGACGATGCACGTGGCCTGGTGACTTGTGCGCAGCAAGATTCCTCGGATGAAGCAGAAGCAGAAGAGTTCAATCTTGAGCAGGAGTCTGATTCGGAAGCAGTTGCGGGATTCACTCTGCAAGACATAGAGATGGTTTGCGATGACTGGTCTGAGCGTATCGAGCAGGCTGAGCATGACTTCAAGAGTCAACAGGCTCAAGAAGCCGCAGCTGAAGCGGCAGCATCGGCATCGCTCAAGCGCGCCCACGAAGATGCGTTCGATGATGAGTGGGCACGTGAATTCCTGGATGAAGAGGAGACCAAACCGCCACCACCGAAAAAGACACGTCCGCCACTGCCGAAAGGCTTGCCCGAAATACCTCGTTTCACGGCACCTTCCTTCGACGCTTTTGAGGATGTCACCAAGCGTTCATCCAAGCGCGTCATCCTAGACCTGAACGATCCCTACCTCATCCTGGAAGAAGCCGAGTCTCAACGCGGCCCTAAGCGCCAGCGGGTCGAGCAGAAAGTCACCCGCATGGCCAATGGCCACCTTAGACCCGATCTTTCTCAACGCTTCAACATGTCCAACGACGACGCGTATGAGGCGCTGAAAGAGAACCACCAGCACAAGGTCAGAGCTACTCTTGGCAACCTCTCTGTGGAACACAGTATGCCCGCACTCAAGCTGGCATGGCCGTTCTACAAAGTCAAGCTTGACATTAGGAAGGATGGCTATCACCGTCCTTACTTCAAGTTTGGCAAGCATGAGCGCCAGATGATTAGATTTAGCAAGCTTGGTTACCATAAGCGAAAGCAAATGAAGGGCAAGGCTCACGAGGTGTTTCGCACAACCAAGGATTTGGGCATCACGGACAACTCGACAGCTGTCTTGTTCGAGTACTGCGAGCGAACACCTCCAGTTCTCTCCAACTTTGGTATGGGAAACAGAGTCATCAATTATTACCGCAAGAAGAAGGTCGACGATGAGGAAGCTCCGCCCAAGATGGAAATTGGCGAATCTCATGTGCTTCTCCCCGAGGACAGGTCACCATTCTCTATCTTTGGTGAAGTGGAAGTTGGCCAGACGATGCCGACTCTGCATAACCAAATGTACCGCGCGCCCATCTTCAAACATCAACCGCGCTCCACAGACTTCTTGTGCATCCGAAGCTCGACTGGCGTGGACGGCTCCAATTGGTACCTTCATAAGATTGACCATCTTTACGTCGTTGGCCAAACATTCCCATCTGTGGAAATACCGGGACCTCATAGTAGAAAGGTTACCAATGCTTCCAAGAACCGAATCAAGATGATCTCGTATCGCATGATGCGGCGCAACGATCAGCAACTCGTCAATTTGTCGGAGATCACGAAACACATCGCCGACTCTACAGACGCACAAAACAGACAGAAGCTGAAGGAATTCCTAGTTTACGCCAAGGTTGAGAAAGGCCTTTGGGGACTCAAGAAGGACGAGACTCTTATGGACGAAAACAGCATCCGTGCTATGATTAAGCCTGAAAATGTCTGCTTGATCGATGGCATGCAACTCGGCATGCAGATGCTGGAAGACGCTGGCTTCGACCCTAACAATGTCAACCTGGAGGATGACAACGAAGAACCTGCCGAAGAAGACGACGAGGAGCGCACCGGAAAAGGTGGCAAGAAAGCCGCCGAAAAGAACGAAGAAAAGCTGGCAGACAGGATGGCACCATGGAAAACGAGCAAGGCATTCATCGATGCTTGCGCCGGCAAAGCGATGCTCAAGCTTCATGGACAAGGCGACCCGACGGGACATGGTCTCGGTTTCAGCTTCATCAGAACTTCTATGAAGGGAGGTTACCTTGAGACGGTGCAGAAGGGTGGATCTCACACAACGGCGGCCGATGCCATGGCCGCTCATCCGGATACTATGCGTAAACAGAACAACGGGCACGCCTATAACGTCAAGGAGCAAGAGGCCATGTACAGAAAAGGCATCCGTGAGATCTGGGAGAAACAGAAAGCCAGTCTCGAAGACGGCACTGCGAAGGAGGATGGGCTTGTGGTCCCAGCACCCGCAGACGAAGACGATCGATTCTTGTCTCAGAGAGCACAAACCCCGGCAAACCACGCCGATGAAGGCATGAGTCAAATTACAGGGCTAACCACCTCTACGAGCCGAAACGCCAAAAAGCGACTCAAGATTACCCGTGAAGTACTCAATGAGGCGGGCGCCATTGAGCAGAAGACTGTCATCATTGAGGACCCTGTTGTGATAGACCGATACATCAAGCGAAAGAAGGAATTGGAGTTGGAGGACATCAAGTACGGATCCCCGTCATGCTTCCCCTACCTCGATCCGATTTCAGGTCTATCTTTCAACCTTCTAGCACTCCCTGCTCACATATACGTGTGTCTAGCATCTACGAAACACGACCGACCGGAGTCGCTGATGACGACCACCGCCGCCTGGTTGAGTAAGGAGTATCCTGGCGTTGATACTGAGCTGTTGATTAACGCCGTAGCAGAATTAATAAGGAGCTCGAACGGCTCAACAGAAACAAGCAACGAAGAATTGGACGAGAGCAACAAAAAGGATTGCACCGAAAGAGCGGCACCGACGCCGGATCCCCCGAGGCAGAACGGGTCGCCACGGGCACCACCCGCAAGTGTGCCAACTGTGGACAAGTTGGCCACATTAAAACCAACAAAAAGTATTGCTCTCTCTGTTCTTCCTCATATTCCTCGTCCAACATCAGATCTCCCGACGATGTTCAGGGTTGGGGGCAGGCGGTTCAGGCTCAAGCAAAAGTTGTTGCGCAAGCTTCGGCCGAAACGAGTCCCTCAAAAGCCAGCTCTTCCAAAGCCAGCCCTTCCAAAGCCAAGCCGCGACCAAAAGCCAGACAGCCTCAAGGCAAGAAGCTTCAACCCCCCAAACCCCCTGGCGTCCAAGGGACAGCCGAAGATGCCCAAGAAGCAAATGCCTAAGAAGTACAAGTACAACAAGTACAGCCACAAGCCGTACTGGCAAAACATCAAGGCCAGGGTTCTTTGAAACTTCAGCAGTTCTCGGCAAATCACTCAGAGCATCCATCTGTTTCTTTTCGTTTCGTCTCAATTTTGGCTCTCTTATCTCATTTCGTCTCTTTGCTTGCTTCCCGACCTTCCCACAGACAGTTTACTAACGTCTCCGTCCGAAGGCTTTGTCCTATGCTCAACGGTACGATGAAAACCGACAATGGCATCGCAGAACACGGCGGTTTTGGTGTCTACAACGGGCCAGCAGCGAATGCCGGCTCACCTGGCCAGTAATCGGCGACGGCGATTGTGTTAGGAAGAAAACCAGCCACAGCTTATCACTGCTACGGCGGACAAGACGTTGCAGCATGGCGTACCGAATAATAGTTGAGACGACTATATGGGACCGGACGGCCGGTAACTCTTTCCGGCGCTTACCAATAATCTCCGTATCTGACACCGCAGCCGCTTAACTACCGACGAACGTTTCAGAACGGGGAAGATCCCCACACACAACCGTACCTAGTTACTAACGTTAGGGCTACGCCGAGAGATTCACGCAAGGGGTTCAGGCACAACACCAGCAACCTGACGTTGATGATGAAGAACACCCGGGATATGGCGAACGTTTGGGCCGGAGACCTCAGACATGGGGCTGGACTGAGATGTCCAAAATTTGGAATCGTACATTTGACGACCGCGTGATGTAAAATACGGAAATTTGGGACCTGGGCTTCGAGTTTTGGGATCATTCTTACTGGGCAGTACAACAGGAACACCATTCTTCCAGGGTCTTGGAGATCGGGGATGGAGAGGGTCTGACAAGCGGTTAAGCAAATCAGAGCATGTAATGCATCGGCACGGCGTCTGGTGTTGTTAAGTTTAGCACATAGCCGCCACGCGAGCAGCTAATCACACGAAAATCACTCGTATGAAATAACTTCCGGCAAGTTGGAATGCTGTGCGATGACCGCACTAGCTTCACCGAACATCGTTTATCATGGACAATCCATGTAATTGTCGCTTCGAAGTAAAACATCTGGTGTGGGTGACAGAACGGGGATACCAGGAGGCTCAGATGGCTGGCATTGGCCAAGCAGCCAAGAGTGCTCTCTGATGGCTGGCTGACCAGGGAGTGAGATGCGGCACGAACGGAGGACATCGGGTCTCGGCGACGAGACGAGACGGGTAGATGGTGGTGGGGGAGGGGGGGACTTTCTTACTGATGGTTGACTTTTGCATCACACTGAGTAGATTGGCAAATCGGGGCAAAACTGGACGTGGTGAGAAGGGGGGGGGGGGGGGGGGGGGTTGTAAGAAAGTAACAACGACACAAGAACAACCCGCCCCCAACATGCGCGCGGGTTTGGAAATCATAATGTCGCCGATGACGAGGTGTCTTGTAAGTCAACGCTGCCTTACAGACCTGCCATGGGGTTTAATTCCGGCCAGTCAACTCTACTTACAGGACAGGTGAACGACAGCAAACGGAGCTAGCAGCAGCGCGCAAGCAAGCAAGGCAGGAAACTGGGCTCTCGAAGCAGACCGGGGTTTGTGGGATGATGACAATTTACCCATAGAAAGTCGTGGGCTAATTGGCCCGGGAGAAGACACAACGCGGTGAAGAGTGACAAGTCGCGTGGCTGCGGGGGTTGGGCGGGTTGCACCAGGACGCTAATGCTAAAATTAGGATATTTTTAGAAACCCGGCCCTTGGACTGGGATGGGATCTCGACACCGAGGTGTGAACATGCACGTACGGGCAGGGAGGGGCAGGGTAGGGGACGAGAACATTCGCAGTCAGATTTTCTCCGTCCTAGGGGCCCCGGGCCAATCGGCTTGGAATCTACGCCAGGAATCCTCCTGTCGGAAAACATGCATGTCGACCTACCTTGGTACCGTCACAAGAAGAGAGCAGGCGAAGAAGAGAGGCTCTTGCGTGGATGGCGTGTGAACTGATTGGAGATTGCCTAGTTGTGAAAATGAACCAATCTCGATTTGACCAAGCCCGACCAAAAGGTCCCCCTCGGCTGCTGGGAAATCTACCCAGCTTGACGAAGCACTGGAGCCAAGCTCTCGAGAGGGCTTTTTGTTGGTCTTTACAACGCGGATGTTGGTCGACTTGGTTAGCGTCATGTCACTACTTGCGCCGGGCGCTTAACTTAATGATACGGTTATTTTGAAAGATCAAACAGAGGCGGGATGGCGCGTGTTTTTGTTTTTCTCTCCCCAGTGACAGGACTGCGACGCCGGGTCCTTCTCGGACGAATTATCTTGATGGGACGGGACTGGCTCCGTTCACATCAGACCAGGGGTGAAATAGTCTGACAGGCTTTGGACAAGGTCTGTTTGCGCATGTAAGGATGGCATCCCCAAGCGCGGGATGTGCTCTGCGACGCGAAGCGAGATCTACGAGGTCAGAACCACGGGAGCGGACGGACGTTGTGAAAGACCCAGCCGGATTGGGAATCAAACTCGCGTCGGCGGGAGTGAAGGTCGACCCTGCACCCAGGTTGGTTGTGAGCTCCTATTGGGGATTTGGCATGCCACATGGACGGGAGTTGTAGATATGGCCCCCCTCGCGCGGGGTCTTCTGGGAGCGTTAGGAGTGGATGACCTAGACAAGCTCTTGATGGGACTGTTTGGCGATGACCTCGCTTTATTATCGGTCAGGGGCACCAGGAGACCAAAAAAAAAAAGGGGGGCGGGCGGAGGGTCTAAGAGGCGGGGATATAGCCCCGTTGTGTATTTTATTCCCTCCATCATGATACTCTCGGCCGGGGCGCCAAGGGAGGGAGGCTGGAACTTGATTGTCCAACGAAAATGACGGCGCCGGGAGATATCGAGAAGGGCTGAGGCGGTTTCGACATGATGGAGAATGGATGGCAGGCATCTAGATGATGGGCGGCGTTGGCCAGTGCCCCCTTGTGCAGGCTTAATTGGTGTGTGTGGTGTAAGTTTGCTTATAACGGCTGTGCCTGGCTGCAAGACCTCGTTCCTGCGGCGGCGGCGACAGCGGCGAGCGGAGGAGAGGCTCGACTTGCGGCACGGGCACGCTGTTTGGCCTTACGGCGTCATGCTTTCTGAGCTGGCTGGGCTAGGCTGCTTGATGCATGTGCATGTGCATGTGCTTGTGGTTGTGCCTGTGCTTGTGCTTCCTGGTTTTGGGGCTGTAAACAGGTCCCCATCACTGATGACGGGATATTGGGTGGATGATGGGAGGCGAGGTAAGCTTCAAGGAGGTAGGGTCCGGCAATGGCTCCGGTGTCTCGCACCATGGACGAAATTGAGTTCGAGTCACGTCCAGTCCAGTCTTGTCATGGGAATCGAGGCTTGCTTGCCGCAGTCAATGCTTTCATTGCTGGTTCTTTCGAGAGTCGAAACAGCGAGACGAGTAGGAGGTTAGGCGGTCGCACGCACGCACCTCAGGCCGGCTAGACGTCAGATGTCTCGTCGACACCTGCCATGGGTATCTTTTCTGCAATGTCTCACTAGCGGCCGCGCCGTCGACATCTGAACCGATACCTCCCCTTGCTTGGGCTAGCACTTCGGGACCCACCAGACCCTAACACAGTGCACGGGGTGCATGTGGAGATTGCACATGCACACGGTAAAGCAACAGCCTTTCGTCGCAGGTTTAGACAGTGCGAGTGGACGGTCTCAGCTCCCGTCTCATTCTTTACCTTCTCAGGTTGTCGTTTCACGACCGTCCGCAACGGCCACCAGGACCCCCAGTCATTAAAAATCGCTTACACCAACGAGGTGAGAAAGTGTGAAGGTCCTTCGCGACCTTGCCTTGTCGGTGGTGGTGAGGACGGAAGCGTGTAGGTTGAAAGAGTCGAGACTGTCAGTATCGCAGCGATATCAGTCAGTACCTTTCCTTACCTTACAGGTACCCCGCTGGTCCGCCATGTCTTGGAGGGTGACAGTACCGGGACATCTGTACCTGCACCGCACCACATACAGGGTATTGGAGCATACCCCCGCCCATTCTTTTTTCCCACGTCCTTTCCATCGTCTCCAACAAGACTCCAATCCTTCCCCCTCTCCCCCTTGCTCACTCTCACTTAGCCTCTGCCTCTGCCTCTGCCTCTCTCTAGGTGGTAAAAGTCATTAAGCTGGGCCTCCTCTTTCTGCACCTCTGACTGGCTCCTATCATTTGCTGCAACTGGACCTAACTACTGTGCCGCTCCCACCACCCATCCTTTTTTTTTTCATTCACCTTCTATTCCCTCCCCCTTCCCTCCTTCCAGTCTGTCTGTCTTTCCGCCGAAAGTGAACACGATCGCGTCTATTATTAGAATCATCCACGCCAGATTCAGCCCCATCGACCTGCACCACAACGCCTGTCCATCCCAGACCTGTCGCATCTGCACTTGTAATGGGATCAATGTACGTTCTTGATGCTTCTGAGTTGCTATTCCCTGCTCCAAACCCAAAGCCTACATCGATTCAGATACCCTCGACCTTGGGGATGCGCTGCCTTGCCCATGCCACTTTTGACTGACAGATCGCCAGTTGGGAATAACAGCCCACGAGACAGGCCATCTAGATAAAAGCGATCAGCCCTCCCCGGCCAGCTTTTGTTTCCCGACTGCCTTCGAGCAGCCCAGCTTGTTGCTCCTCAAAATCCCCAGCTCGCCCGCCCGAGCTTCAACTTGTCTCGCGAGTCGAAGTCGAAGACGTTCGACGGCCGAACAGTCGACGCACCGCCTGACACCTCGCCGCCGCGTCATCGCCAATTCCTCGAAGTCGTCGCCCCGACCTCGACCTCGGCCCGACTCAACTACTTCCTCTCTAACCCTGTCTACCATCTGCCTCTTTAAATAACTCCCTAGAGGACCCGCATCCAATATGGGACGCAGGAAGATCGAGATCAAAGCCATCAAGGATGATAGGAACCGCTCTGTGTAAGCCTACGACTCCGCGCGAACCCAGCACGTCGCGACCGCTAACTTGCCGCGTCGCGCACAGCACTTTTCTCAAGCGAAAGGGCGGCTTGTTCAAGAAGGCGCACGAGCTTTCCGTCCTTTGTTCGGTGGACATCGCCGTCTTCATCTTCGGCAGCAACAAGAAGCTGTACGAGTATTCTTCAACAGATATGCGTGAAATGATCACCAGATACACCTATGTAAGACACTCCCGCATCCACGAGCTCTAACGATGGAGCGCTGATTCTCCTTCAGCACGGTGGTCCAAACGAGCATAAGGGCCCTTCCGATTTCAACGGCGGCAACGATGAGGATGAGGATGAGGAAGGCGACGGCACGCCTCCTCACGGAGAGTCCATGGAGTCACAAATGATTCCGCCTCAGTTTCAAGGACAAGCGCCGTTCCCTCATATGCGACACCACACTCCTTCTGCATCACCGCCTATTCCCAACGGCATGCCTTTTCCGCAACACCCTGCCCATCCCGTGCAACGCGGGCATACGCCGCAGCCGCAGATGGGATCGCGCCCGGCATCTAGGCAAGACATTCGCCGAATGGGCCCGAACATAGGCCCTCAGCCTGTCGGTCCTACTGGATCTCAGCAACCTCCTGTCAACGGTTTCGCTTACATGCCCAACCCCGCTATCTACAACCCCCAGAACCAGCCCAATATGCCGCCTAACATGCCTCACGGATTACCCCAACATGGCCCTCAGTATCCTCAGTACCCGCCGAACCCTCATCCCCCGCATATGCAACAGTACATCGAGGAGCAGCGCCGTTCTTCCATGCCACCCAACTACCCGCAACAGCAAGGGCCGCCCCAAGGACCTGGACCCCAGGTATCTCGGATCTCGCCATCTCCGCCGCAGCCTCCCACTCAGCAGCTGCCTCCTCCGCCGCCGCACATCTCGCCCCCGCAGCCACAGCCTCAGCAGCTTGAGCCTCAGCGGCAACCGCACCCGTCACCTCAACCTCAACCTCAGCAGCAGCAACAGCAACCGCCGCCGCCGCCGCCGCCTCAAGCGCAGGACACCGCGATGCCGGCGCCTATAGAACCCCGTTCCGAGCCGCAAGACAGGCCCCAGCCACCTCTCTTGAACACCGAGAGCGCGATCAAGAAGCTTCCGCAGCGCAAGCAGCACAGCATCTTCACACCGATCGACGAGAATCGCTCGATATTGTCTCAGCATTTAGCTTCATTCGCTTCTGACCAGAACAATGGGAAAGGGGATGCTAATCGTTCCCAGCTGCCCGATCAGGTCATCAAGGTTGAGGCTAATCGCGCTCAGTCAGTCGATGTTGGCGCAGTCTCCAGGACCAACGGTTCTACCTCTTCCCCGCCTTTGCCTCAGCGTGCCAGCACTCAGTCACTGAACAAGACTCGCAATATTTCAGTGTCGTCTATCCCAGAGACAATCTTCACTCCACCCTCTCGCACCAATAGTATGAAGATTGGAGGTGGTGCTCGTCCCCGGTTGAGGGTGGAGATTCCCGACGAACCATCGGATGGCGGTAGCGCAACTGCCGAGTCTAATTCTCCACGCAATTCTACAGACGCCACACCCCAGACGACTCGGCGCCATGCATCCGATTCGCACTCTTCCGGAATGGTGCTCCCACCGCCATCCCCATCGGCTCAAACGCTCCTGTCGGCCGGTGCCACGGGCCCTCCCAACCCGTTTGCCCGTCCACCGCCTCAGCAGCAGAGCAGCAACATGAACATCGACACCCCCGTCTCAGCCCTACCTTCACGATTCCTCAATAACGAGTTCCTCCCAAGCCCCAGCAGCTTTTACCCCGAGTGGTATTCACGCGGTGGCAGCGACAGCAACACACTGCCTAGTCCACTGAATTTCGCAACTCCTGTGGTTGGCTCAGGTCCCAGTTTTCTGAGGGACGACAATACCGGCAGCACCAAGCGCAAGAGTCCTGAGATCAGCGCCAGTGGGTCGCATGACGGCCCCGAGGCGGGCAATGAGCCCAAAAGGGTCCGCGTAGACTCTTAATCTTTCTTGTTCTCCTTTTCGCTTATCTGTGCCATTCTGTATGCATTCTGGTCTCCTCCCGGCCAATCACGGAGTGCATTTGGTTTTATGATACCTCTTTCATTTCAGTCCACGGCATTAGCGCTCCGCAAGGTTTTCAGTCCACGTTCTCTTCTATATTTCCAAGCTGATGAAATGTTCAACTGCATTGTGGAGGCGTAAAAAGGGACAAGGACAAAGTGTTGTTTTTATTCTAATCTTGTTTTAATGTTGGAATGGTTGGGAACGGCTTATCATCTTCGAAACGGCTCACAGGATTTGACGAGCTTATGGGACATGTGAGATGATTGAAGAGATTTTAGCTTGACTGAGAGAGCTGGAAAATCTCCGGGCGTTGGTGTTTCTGTAAAGTATTAAGCAGTGGTCTAGCTGGAATGATTGTTTACTGCCAACCCTGTGTGTTCGTCTGTAACTTGAGAGGCATGACTTGAGGCCAAGATCTCTGCAGCGTGTTCTTTAAAACGACCACCGCATTTAACATATATTGATTCGGCGGGTCATCACGTTGTAAGGACTTCGCGCAAAACTTCGATGTGTATGTAAAAGGTGACTATGACAAATATGTGTGGACGTTCATCATGTGGCAATTACATTTGTGGACAATGTGGGTGGCCTAAAGCTTCCTCCAATACCTTCCCACAGTATTGACCTGCTCACCTAGGGTTTTCGCAACCACTTCGCTGGTGAAACGAGACATTCCCACGCGATATCCAAATTAAAAAAAGTCAATCATTTACGATCGAATTCGATGTACACCCCAGGATCCAAGCGGCGACGACTCAATGGCGCAAACGAGGCCCTTCGGAAACCCTTCAAGTCCCCCGCGGTCAGGCGGGATCCTGCCGCGACGGAGGACGGAACGACGTCACCCCGATCAAATGCGACCAACACAGGCTCGCCAGCGGTCCAGCCCGGCGGCAGCGCGACGGCACGACGAATCGAGACGCAACTGACGCCGGCCAAGCAGCGGCAGCAGCAATTTAGCACGCCTGCGCGACACCGCCCTTTCAGCTTATCACGCCCGCAGCAGCAGCAGCAAGGTGATTTCTCGCCGTCTACCGTCGCCGACACGACACCGGTCGGGATTCGAAATGCCAGGGAGGTGGAGGGTCGTCGGGAGATCATCAGACAGGCCGAACGGATCCGGGGCAGATCGTCCGGGGCCGAGACGGATGGGGAGCTGGAGGAGCTGATTGGCAAATGGAGGGCTGCGAGCCGATTGGCTGCTGAGGAAGTGTTTGAAGCTTCGAGGGACAGGGTTAGGGGCATGGGGGGGATGAAGAATTGGAGGAAGATGAGGACCGAGGATCAGAGGAGTTTTGCGACACGGATGATGGAGGAGGAGCAACGACCTGAGCGAGATCGTGACGGGAATGGCGATGATCAAGTCAGAGCCGAGAAAGACGGAGGCGAGGAGGACGGTGGAGACGTCGACGATGATGATGATGATGATGAATACGAGGTGAGGCTTTCGGGATGGCGGATGGTGCGGTTTACTGACGTGTCGCAGGAGTTTACGATGGGGATGATGCTGAGGAGTATGAAAATTGATTTCGATATCATTGGCTATGATGGGAGTACGGGATGGTGGAAGGACGGATGATGATAGGGGTAACTTTTGCCGCTTCGTTGGTAGTTTACGAAAATTGAACAACCTCTTCTGTGACGTTGCCGGGCTCGGAGGACTCTGATTAGGCTTAAGCTCGAGATCCTCCAGTTTTGGGAGAAGGTTTAGATACTGAAGGATGCCGCCATCTATCTCATCTATCTCGACCCTGGGCCATCTAGATCGAATGCGGGAGTTGCCGTGTGTAGACACACAGATACATACACCAGGGCTGAGATCAAGACACCAAGTGAACCGGTTGGTTTGACTTTAGCAGCAAGGCGGTGAGGCAGTCGTGTACGCAGCCCACTTTGGGAGTCAGAACGAGATGAAAATAAGAGTATGACTCTATTTATCGTACCTGTGCCTGTGCTTCGTCGGCAAGCTGTTGGGTCTGGAATTTGCATCAACAGTCTATGAGACCAAAGAAGAGGACATCTATGACGACCAAGAGACATTGAGACAAGGGTCTCCGCCCTACGCTTGTGTCTAAGCCTTATCTCGCTCATCAGCTAGAGTCGGAGCGTGTACGTCAAATTACCCCCAACACAAACCTCATCTTAACCCCCTCTGCATTTACCGCACAGACTAGTTCTATATTATTACAATAATATGTTAAGAATATAATTTTATATTAAAGTATATCTACTATTCAAAGTTTATTCTTATATATTTTAGTATATTTCTGATATATTTATAATATTATAAGTTAAATTAAGTTAAGTTAAAGTTATATAAAAACTATTTAACTTAGATTTTATAGTTAAATATAAATATACTAGAATACATATTTTATATTTTTCATTATATAATTAAATTAAACTTCTTAAACATTTTAAATATATCTCTATTATAATTTAAATATATTTATATATAATATATATATATACCTTACCTTACCCTCTATAAAACCTCGGGGGGTAAGGTGAGGTGTTGTCAAATTCGCAAAAGAAAGGCGCGCCTGATCACTTTGCGGATTTGGCACGACATGCACACCTAATTACTATTCAACAGGTGTAAGCCGGCTAGAGTTGTCACCCTTCTTTCTTTTTTTGGTCTGAAGATCCAGGGGACAGGCAAGATGTATCACATTAGGCACGAGAGACACACACACACACACACACACACACACACGCGCGTTCGGTCTCGCCTTGGACAGACTCGAAGAACGACGCATCCATGCACAGCTGTGCGGCATAGACCATGGGCTGACGCAGCCGAATGATCCGATCTTCCTGGCGAGTGATGGTCATCGCCAAGGGGGCCCTGTGTGATTAAGTAAGGTAGTAATTACCAGCCATGTAAGCCTACTAATGTCTCCGGTCCAGATTGGTTGGTGCGCAGTATCGAGTTGTTAGTAATTTCCTAGGTTCGCTCGCTTCGGGGTACACTTGGGCGATGAGGCAGCTGAGAAAGTTTGTCGCGCTTCGTATATCGTTCCGCGGAGGCGGGGGGGAGGGGGAACATATAGGATGATGCTAACACCATAACACCATGTGACCGTTCCTGAGAACAGAGCGGCCATATCCAATGACGTACAGTGGGTTGGTGTAGAAGCAAAACACATCAAAACACCCGGAGTTGATTTGCCGGGATCTACGCAGCGACTGTCAGGCCGTGGGAAGCGAAGAGCGGCTGATCGGCTTTGAAAGCAGCTTTGATGTTACGTGTGCCGTCGGGCTGGGTGTATCGCGTTTTTGGCTGGATCAAAATGCGTAAACCAGATTTGCTAGTGATTCTCTCTCTATCTCTCGCGGGAGAGACCGCCTGCTAAGCCTCGTCGGTCGTCGGGCCCGAGGGCGATGAAACGGTTCTGGTGCATCAGCGTTGCCGCAGAATGCGGGCTCCATCGTTGCTCCCCGACAAGCTTTCTGCACTCGTCCGTCGAATCAAAAGCTCCCGCCGTTCATTGAAGCAGCCAAAAGAGAAAAAAAAGGAACCCCCCCCCCACCAATTAAGAGTAAGCCCCTGTCCAACCACCCCTTTTCCCCCATAACAGCGCCAGCAATGGGAACCCCGAAGAAAAAAAAAGAGAGTTGGCGACCGCGCGGGCACCACGTCTTGCAAAGATGACCGGGAACCAGGCACCCCATGTCCGAGCAAATCCATGGCAGGGGACGGGTACGGTGTGTTACTGGTTTTGTATGGGTGGTTGGGTTCCCGGCCCTGGTTTCCTATGCCCCCTTCTCGCTCTTTTAAGGTCCCTGGGCCTTTTCAGATTCAACCCTCTTGGCCTTTTGACTTGCCTCCTATAAAATCAGCTCCCCGTACTAAACTCAGTCTTGGCGTTGATGTTGATCTGCGGCCCATCACCAGATAAGCGATAAAAATTTCAAGCACTACTAAAGAAACGCCACGAAAGCGACGACTGCGAGTGAGCGGTGTTGAGACTTCGCTCAGGATCCGAAGGGCAGGAAAAGGGTGGAATCGAGAGGGCGTCGGTCACTACGTGTTCCCTTCACCCCAACGAACTACACACATCATGAGCGCATACGCCATGTTGGAGGCGAGACAGACTGTCGTTGACGCCAACGACTTGCCCCCCGGCTGGGTCATTCAAAATGGTCGTGCTATTCCGTGGTGGTACAGCCGGGTAAGTCCTACTATCTTACACTCATCGCCCATCGTCGAGAACGCACCCTTTCTGCTGACACAAAGTCACAGACGGGCGTGATAGTCAAGTGGTCCGTCTTTCTGGGTTTGACAACGCTTTTTGCCGCCTTGCTCATCGTCGGCTACATGCACGGTAAGAGGCGACTCGAGAAGGGTCTCCTGCCGTTGGGCTACCACCGCTGGCTGTTCAGCAGAGCCCAGCTTGCCCGCGTCGACAGCCGCTACGCCTGGCCGCAGGCCTCGTACCAGAACTACCGTCCGGATTACTACAACCATCAACAGGGCGGCTACTACGGGATGCAGGGCATGCCTCCGCCGACGTACGACCCTAACGCCGCCAGGCCGCCCACGTACGCTCCGCCCGATGGAGGTTCCAAGATCGATCCGTCTCAGGAGTACGGCGTAACTCCGCCTCCTGGCCCACCTCCACCTCCGGCTGCCGTGCCGGCGAATCACTCCGGACAGAGTTATCCTTACAGAGCGCAGTGATTTCATGCTGCTGCTGCTGCATGGTGGAGTTGGGACAGCGAGGGAGAGCATTTGTTGATTTAAGATGAGGGGAAGACTGCGAGCTTCATGATCAAGGGACTTTGTATCTGTCCTCGAAGCATTTAGAGGCTGAATGCCCTAGTGCAATGGCGAGGCTGAGTGTCTCGATACGATAAACTAAAATTATTGTGACTTTATATACAAAGTAGCAACCATGACCAGATAATCAAAAATGATACCATGAATGAACGCCTCGCTGACTCGACTGGATTTGCCTCGAGTCCATGATCCGTGCCTATTAATTGTCGTGGGTATCGTCATACGTACATAATATATTCACTCTACGGTACTCCTAATCCATATCCATGGCATCGGGGTCGTGCACCAAAAGTGCCGGTTGCGCGGCGAAAGGCTCAGCAGTCGTTGGAGGGACGTGTTGTTGCGGGGGTACGAAAGGCGGAGGCATCTGCACCAGTTCGCCTTTGCCCTCACGTTCGAGCCGTTGCCTCTCGCGCATGCGCGTGCGCGACTCAACTATGGCCTTGCGAACACTGTCTCGTTCCTGTGGAACGGTGAGAGAGGAAGGTTCGTTGTAGAGGACCACCTGCATGCCGGCAAGTTGGCCTTCATCGTTGGAGAACACAGACGGGGGAATGCGAGTGGCGCGCAGGTGCTTCTCAATGTCCGGGAGAAATACGAGCTTGCCGTCGTCGGGTTCGCTCTCCGAAGAGGAGAGCTCGTCGTCGATATCGTAGATGTAGACCTTATACTTTGAATCATCAAGCTGCATCATCTCATCGTCGGCCGGGGGTTTGCGGTCGCGATGGCGACGACTACTGTGAACTGTAATTGGTTCTGATGAAGTTGACGGAATGACATCGGGTGATGCTGATGAAGTGGCAGGGTTTTCTACGGGGACGTAGAGCTTCTGGCCATTCTTTTCTGATGAGGGGTCAGAATCTGGTTCCAATTCATGTATTCCACGTGAATTGTTTTGACTCACCCAAGTTCAAAAGACTGAGTCTCTTGGACAACCGCTCATTGTCCTGAGACTCGGCCTTCCTCTTGCGCCTCAGCTGCCTATGCTGGTGTTGGTGTTGATCCGCCTCCAGCGCGTGAGCGTCCAGCGCGTGGGAGGGGGATTGCGCCCCGTGCAACAACATTAGTAGAGACCCTTCCAGAAGCGAGCTTGCACTGGAACTTTTCTCTCTCCCGCCTTATCAGCTCAGCTTTCCGACCACGTTCAAACTTGCTTCCGCGACTGCCGACCTGTGGCGAACCACAACGTACCAGCTTCGACGAGAATGCTCAATTAAACGCAAAGCCGGAAGCCGACCACTAGGATCACAGCAGGGCGAGACACAGACGAAAAAGACAGCGTAGGACGACCGACGCCGCAATCGGGTGCGGAAGGAGGCAGGTCGACACTCCAAGGTGGGCGTGGTAAGGAATATCCCGCCGAGGACGACAGGTGAGAGTGAGGAGGGAGAAACCGACACCGGCCAAGGTCAAGGTTCGGTCGGGTGCACTCCGGTCTGAGTCTGGATCCTGATTGAAGGCGTGGTGGTGAAAGACAAGTTGCAAGGCTTTTGTCGTTCGTGGCGGGAGCTGAAGCTTCGTTCGAGTCGGTTCGAGAGGCACCTGAAAAGGTAAAAAAAAGAGAAGTCAAGTCGACGGTTGCGTCGAGATTCGTATTTGAGGGGGAATGACCAAAGCTGCTGCTTCCGTGCTCGTGCTAGGGGCGCGTTCGCTGGCGCGGAGCTGCAGCTGTGGCGAGCAGGCGTCGGGGAGCTCTGGCGCTTTTGTACCGCAGTTGACTCATTCAGGTTCTTGTAGAAGTTTCTACAAAAGTACCGAAGGGGGCCCCCCATCGCCAGCGTTGCCTGCGCTCCATCAGCACCAGCTACCGCTCCTGCGACCGCTATCGCTGCTACTACTCCTCCTACCCCAAGTCCGAGGCAATGCATCAGCACCAGCTGCGGCACTAACAAGCTCGTCCCGCCAAAAGAGTCACCATCGCTGCGCCGGCGACCCTGACATTTTCCCTTCGCCATCCCCCACCAATATCACCACCGTTCCCAATTTTTGGACTCGAACGCCGGTCAGTTTCCAGACGAAGTCCGTCACGCCCCTGTCTGGACTAATCGCATCGAGTACACTCCCTTTGCAGAGGCGCTTTTACTCTTCGTCGACTTCGCGCACTGCAGTCATGGCTGTGCAGCAGTGGCCCGGCGCCCATGTGCGCAAGACTTTCCTCGAGTTCTTCGAGAAGAGGGGCCACGCCATCGGTACGATATCACCACTTTCCCACCACAACACAGCCTCGAGTATACCCCTGCGTCGCTGATATCACGTCTTTCCGCTATTTACATCCACCTGACTGCTAATCTTGATTTGGCTGACCTTTCGTGTTATTTCCGCAGTCCCCTCATCCTCCGTCGTGCCTCACAATGACCCCACCTTGCTCTTCACCAATGCGGGCATGAACCAATTCAAGCCCATCTTCCTTGGAACGATCTCCAAGGCTGATCCTATGTATACTCTGAAGCGTGCTACCGATTCCCAGAAGTGCATTCGTGCCGGCGGCAAGCACAACGACCTCGACGATGTTGGCAAGGACAGCTATCACCACACCTTCTTTGAGATGCTGGGCAACTGGTCTTTCGGCGACTACTTCAAGAAGGAGGCTATTGAGATGTCCTGGGAGCTCTTGACCAAGGTTTACGGTCTCGACCCTGCCCGTCTTTACGTGTCCTACTTTGAGGGCAACCCTGCGATGGGTCTCGAGCCGGATCTGGAAGCAAAGCAGCTGTGGCAAGCCTGCGGTGTCCCCGACGACCACATCCTGCCTGGCAACATGAAGGACAACTTCTGGGAGATGGGTGACCAAGGTCCTTGCGGCCCTTGCAGTGAGGTTCACTACGACAAGATTGGCGGCCGCAATGCCGCCCATTTGGTGAACATGGACGACCCTATGGTTGTGGAGATCTGGAACAATGTTTTCATCCAATTCGACCGTCAGGCCGATAAGAGCCTGAAGTCTCTGCCTGCTAAGCACGTCGACACCGGTATGGGCTTCGAGCGCCTGGTTTCCGCCCTTCAGAACACAACTTCCAACTATGCTACCGACATTTTCACGCCCCTATTTAAGAGAATAGAGGAAGTTACTGGCGCAAGGACGTACACAGACAAGTATGGCGCTGACGATTCTGACGGTATCGATACCGCCTACCGTGTCATTGCCGACCACATTCGTCTTCTGACTTTCTCCATGTCCGACGGTGCCGTTCCCAACAATGATGGCCGTGGATACGTCGTCCGCAGAGTGCTGCGTCGCGGTGTCAGATATGCCCGCAAGTACTTCAACGCCGAGATCGGCTCCTTCTTCTCCAAGATTCTCCCCGCGCTGGTTGACCAGATGGGTGAGCAATTCCCCGAAATTGTTAAGAAGCAGCAGGACATCAAGGAAATCCTAGACGAGGAAGAGGAGGCTTTTGCTCGCACTCTTGACCGTGGCGAGGCTCAATTCGAGAAGTATGCCAAGGATGCTCTTAAGAAGGGCGAGAAAAAGCTCTCTGGTGCCGTTGTCTGGAGACTTTACGACACTTTTGGTTTCCCCGTCGACCTGACCAAGCTCATGGCCGAGGAGCGCCAGCTTGAGATTGATGAGGACGAGGTCAAGGAGGCCCAGGAGAAGGCTCGCGAGGCCAGCAAGGTCGTGAAGAGCGCTGTTCAGACCTTTGCCAAGCTGAATGTCCACCAGATCGCTGAGCTCGAGAAGGAGCTCAACATCTCAAGGACAGATGACGAGGCCAAGTTCACCAAGGGTGACGCCAGGGGCAAGGTTCAGATCATCTATGACGGCAAGGGCTTTGTCAATTCTACCAAGGACCTCGCTGATAAGACCCCACTGGGACTACTCCTCGACAAGACAAACTTTTACGCCGAGTCAGGTGGCCAGGTCGCTGACTCTGGACGCATCGTCATTGATGATGTTGCTGAGTTCAAGGTTCTGGACGTACAGAACTTTGGTGGCTACATTGTCCACAACGGTTACCTCGAGTACGGCGCACTGTCATCTGGCGACGAGGTCATCTGCGAATACGATGAGTTGAGGAGATCTCCTATACGCAACAACCACACCGGTACTCACATTCTGAACCACTCTCTCCGTGAGGTCCTCGGTGATGACATCAACCAGAAGGGTTCTCTGGTCGACAATGAGAAGTTGCGTTTTGACTTCTCGCACAAGACTGCAGTGACGATTCCCGAGCTCAAGAAGATTGAGGACTTCTCCAACAGCTACATTAGGCAAAACGGCAAGATTTACGCCAAGGAAGTCGACCTTGACCTCGCCCGCGGAATCGAGGGTGTTCGCGCTGTTTTCGGTGAGACCTACCCTAACCCCGTCCGTGTCGTCTCGGTTGGCGTTGATGTAGACACCATGCTTGCCAACCCCAAGAACCCCGAATGGCGCAAGTACAGCGTTGAGTTCTGCGGTGGCACCCACGTCGAGTCGACCGGCTCCATCAAGGACCTCGTTGTCGTTGAGGAGAGCGGCATTGCCAAGGGTATCCGCCGTATCATTGCATACACTGGCGACGCTGCCCACCAGGTCCAGCGTGAGGCCAACGATTTCTCCAAGCGTTTGGATACTCTCGAGGCGATGCCTTTTGGCCTCGAGAAGGAGCAAGATATTAAGACCACTCAACACGCCCTTAACCAGCTGACGATCTCCACCCTCACCAAGGAGGATATCAAAAAGCGCTTCGAGAAGATCGTCAAGACAGTCACTGATGAGCAGAAAAAGCGGCAGAAAGCCGAGGCCAAGACCGCCCTCGATACCGTTGTTGGTCACTTTGATAAGAACAAGGACTCCAAGTGGTTCGTTGGCCAGCTCCCGATCTCTGCTAACGCCAAGGCTATTGGCGAGGTTGTCAAGCATTTCCAGTCCAAGGACAAGGAGCGCTCCGTATACCTGTTTGGCGGTAGCAAGAGTGAGGGCGCTGTCGCCCACGGTGTGTACGTCGGAACGGTAGGTTTACTCAAAAAACTTCATAAATGGATCCGTCCTAATCAGGGATACAGCATCTCTCATCTCAAGGTGTGACTGCCGAGCAGTGGGCTTCTCAGGTTACTGGAGTAATTGGAGGCAAGGCTGGCGGTAAGGAGCCCGTCCGTCAGGGACAGGGAACCAACGCCGAAAGCATCGATGAGGCGGTCGCCACCGCGGAGAAGTGGCTCAAGGAGAAGCTCAACATTTGAGCATGTTGAGCATGACGGAATATTCCCCGCCATGTGTGCTGCCGATGCATCCTTGGTAAAAAAATCAGGTTTGTTCAAGACGAACTAGACGGATAAGGTAAACGGTCGGAAAGGTTTTTGTTGTGGATCCATCCATGGATGATCACACTGGAGTAGTCTGAAGAAATATCAAAAGCTTGTTCCTCTTACGATCAAAACGAGGCTCGAGGCATCGAGATGAATGTAGTTCCAATATATCATCGCGGAAACTATTCCACGGCTCGGGTATATGTCCTTTCTATATAAGATTCATCTAAACAGTGACCAGAACGCTCGCGTTCTGATAGTAGGTCAGCAGAGGGTTCTCTCCGCTGCGCGTCTGTGTGTCCTCGAGGAAGGCCCAGCGCTTCATGAAGTCTCCGTGCGACATGAGCCTAGTGAGTTTGCCCGTGATGGCCTGGTACATGGTCTCCATGACGTGGAAGTCAGTCGGGAACATGATGTCAAAATAGCCTTGGTGGACCTGTCACTTGTTAGCGTATTTTTCATTCACAAAGGCTCGCTCAGCACATACTAAGGGAGTAGTGACGGGCACCGTCTTCCGCTCGTAACGAGTCTGGACGACGGGCGCATTGAGACCCGGAATCGCATCCGGTAGGGAGTGGAAGTCACTCGTTACCAGCCGATGAGCCGGGAAATACTTCTCCAGCACGTCGAAGAACTGCATCAGACGGGTGGGGATGTACTCGGGTTCGGACAAGTTGGGCATCAGCGGCATCCGCGATTTCAAATTGCGTAGGAAGCGGTTGGCCGGGTAGGGCGTCGGGTACCGACCCCCGGTGGCCGCATCGCGGACCCTCAGAAAACGCGCCAGCACGTCGTCCAAATCGGACGAGTAGAACTCGTAAAAGTCGTTGTCGCCGTCAATCAACACCGACCCCTGCAGCGGCTCTTCGGTCGCGAGGTCATACCGCACACAGTCGTGTGAAAAGTTGTCAAAGACCTCCATGGCGACGAAGAAACACGGCGAGGGGACCCGCTCCGACCACGCAAAAATGGACTTGTTGATGATCTCAACCTTGGAGGCGTGGCCCCTCGACTCCGCTGTCGATAACAGATGATGCTTTTGCAGGGCGGCGAGGGCGGGGGAGATCTCGATGATGCGGTACTGCGTCCGGGCGTAAACCTGCGGGTCGAGGTCGCGAATGTAGTCGAGGATGTTGAGCATCAAGGTGCCGCGGCCAGCGCCCATCTCGTAGATGATCAGGTCGTGGTAGGGGTAGGTCGTCAAGCGGTAATTGGAGACGAGGTAGCGGGCGATGGCCTCGCCGTAGTAGGGGCGGAAGAGCTCCGTCGGAGTATGCCACAGCGGACGGGCGTCGTTCCTACCTTCGCGCTCGTCGAGGTCGTCCTCGAACTCAGTGTACCGCCGGCCCAGTTCGCGGTAAAACTGGGGCTCGTCTTTGAAGGAGGGGAAGTCGAAGGGCTGACCCGGGGAGAAGATGACGGCTTGCTTGGAGAAGTAGCCGTAGGCGGGGTTGTACAGGCTGTCTTCAATGAAGTCGCGGGTGAGCATCTTGACCTTGCGCGGACGGGTGACGCGGGCGGCCAGGTCGGTGGAGGTTAGCGTCGAGTAGGTGTCGAATTCCTCGGTGCGGTCGCTGGGGAAGAGCGACGTCCGCTGCTGCCATTTTGACTCGTTTGTGCGGCTGCCTTTCTCGGTCGAGGTCGTCTTGACGGCGTAGTGCCGCCGTTGACGTTGCGGTACGCCGTCAGCATTGTGATGGGGGCGTGAACGGAGGGCCGGGACGGATGCTGTGGTGTAATTCCTATGCGATTGGCATGCCGGTCGACGAAAAAGCTCGCGGAACAGGCGGGTGACGGCGGGCGAGTCCATCCCAGGGGAGAATTGGTTGTGGAGATGGGCGCCAGCTCGCAGGACGGTAGGAGGAAGATCAGACAAACAAACTTGCCCAAAATCGCAAATCGTTGGCTCCTCATTTGGCGGGCAGAGAGAGGTTCGGTAATGGCCCGAGCTCCCTATCAAACGGGGCAGGTGTTAATCCGCCGATGGGCGTTGCGGTCCAGGGAATGTGGCTTCCAGGTTTTGAGCTTTGGAGCTGTGAGTCGCCAAGGGCGGGTGCATGGTTGAGGCTGAAGCAGGGGTCCAAAGAGCTAAAATGACATCACGTTTAGTGGGCAACTCCCCTGTAAATTAGGATGGTGGAATTCATGCGCACGGGACTGTTTGTTTATTCAAATGTTGGGATTGAAAATAAACATCGACAAAACAAAGAGCTGGGGGTGTTCATGATGCAACACAACAGATGACACAGACAATATGTCTCTTCATAACCATCCCAAGGCCTATGGCGGCGCAGCACTAACACTATGCTTCGCCGCCGGTATCCTCGTCACACTCGGCTTCAAAGACTTTTACCCTGACCTCGAGCGCCGTTATCAGCGCCGTCGCACACGGAGGACAGGCACAGGCGGCTCATCCACTGACCCCTCAAGGAAAAGCAGTCTATTCTGGGGACCACCGGTGCGATTAGAAGATCACGAGTCCGAATCTGATGCGGACGCCTCGGCGCTCGGCGCATGGAACCCACCCCTCATCGCCGACGGTGTTGCGGGCGCCATTGGAAATACACCACTCATCAAGATCCGGTCTCTCAGTGAGGCCACGGGACGCACCATCCTCGCCAAGGCCGAATTCCTGAACGCAGCGGGTAACACACCCAAGGACCGCGTTGCCCTGTCCATAATCGAGGCGGGTGAGGCTTCTGGGTTCCTCGTCCCAGGACGCGGGGACACCATTTACGAAGGCACTGTCGGCAGCACTGGCATCTCACTCGCGACACTTGCACGTGCCAGGGGATACCGCGCGCATATCTGCATGCCCAATGACATGGCCATGGAGAAGGTCGACTTGCTCCGTCACCTCGGTGCAACTGTCGAACGGGTCCCGCCTGCGCCCATCGCATCGCCCGAGCACTTTGTCAATCTAGCCAGGCGGCGCGCAGCGGAGCATGCTGCGAAAGCGGGTGACGGCAGCGTGGGATTCTTCGCAGACCAGTTTGAGAGTCCCGCAAACCTTGCGGCGCACTTTGCGACTACGGGGCCTGAGATTGTGTACCAGACCGGCAGTAGATTGAATGCCTTTGTGGCCGGCGCGGGGACGGGTGGGACGATTGCGGGCGTCGCCAAGTATCTCAAGGAGGAAGCCAAAGTGCCGGGCGTGAAGGTCGTTCTGGCGGATCCCCAGGGTAGTGGGCTGTACAACAAGATTCGGCATGGTGTCATGTACTCCAACACGGAGAAGGAGGGAACGCGGCGGAGGCAGCAGGTCGACACAATTGTGGAGGGCATCGGCATCAATCGGATTACGGAGAACTTCGAAGCTGGAAGGGAACTAATTGACGATGCGATCAAGGTCACAGATGAGCAGGCGTGTCGCATGGCTAGGTGGTTGGTGGAGAATGATGGTATCTTTGCGGGTAGCAGCAGTGCCGTCAACTGCGTCGCAGCATGCGTTGCGGCATCGAAGTTGCCTGAGGGAAGCCAAGTCGTCACCATCCTCTGCGATTCCGGCACCAGACATCTGAGCAAGTTCTGGAAGCACGTGGCGGAGATGGGGCTTGAGGAGGACGAGCACTCCGCTGACCTGTTCTCGGCACTCAAAATCGACCAGGCTAAAAAATGAAAACGATGTATGATCAATGTCAAAAAGGGCAATTCTTGAAGATACCTAATCTCAAGCGGCGTGCTATGGATCTATTCAACTCCCCTTTCTAGAGTGGTTCTGAATACAAATCCCTTACGAGAAGCGGCGAAGACGCGTGCTCGAGCCTTTTATTTCCAGGGCAAAAGTATCCAAACAGGATAAAGCGGAGGCCCAATTTCCTCATCCCCAACTCCAAACCAACCGAACCGCACTATCCGAGTGCCAAATGCAAGATCATCCCGTGCTGAAAGGACGGGGGTATAAGCGAAATCACGCCGTCAATGGAAAGAAGAAGAAAAAAAACCTCCACATAAGTAGTACTGGTTTAAGAGAACTGTTGAAAATGTTAGTCTGATGATAACAATCACAGTAGAAAAGTAATTTTGGGTGTTGAATACCTTCCAACGGTTACCACAAACAGTGCACTCGCAGAATGTCGTCATCGGTTCATCGGCACTGCGGGTCTGCGCCTGGCTGTAGCTGACCTTCTTCTGCTTGCACTTGCCGCAGGTGAGAGCGTCGCTGATACTCTTCTCGGCCATGGGGACCTGAGCCTTCTTCATGTTTTCCTCCTGAAGAAGATTCTCTTTTCTGCGCTGCTCGGCCGACTTCAGCTCCTCCTGGGACATGGTGACGAACCGCTCAGGCGAAATCTTGCCCTCCATGACGTTCACGCCAAGCTCTCGGTTGGTCTTGACCTTCAGATTGCTGAAGAGAGAGCGAACTTTGTCACGATAGGTATTGGACACACCCTTGTAGTGATCGTAGGCGGCTTGCTCGACAGCGACCGACTTGGTAAGGACATCAGTAACGGAGGCCGTGGAGCGGTAGGCGAGGCCATTGTAGAGGAGCTCGATGCAAGCGTCGCGAATAGCATCTCCCGTGCGCTTGGTTTCGGCGCCGTCTGCCTTGGCGCGGCGAGTCTCGGTATTGCCCTTGAAAGGCTCGTTGACGGAGCTCTTGGAAGACGAGGGCTTCGGGGCGCTGGCGGTGGTGGGTGAGGGGGCAGCAGGGGAGGACTGCTTCTTCAGCTTGCCCTGCTTCTCGGCCTCGACGAGCTTCTTCCACTTGTGGACGAGTTCGGTCGCCGCGCGGGCGATGTCCTTGTTCGAATTCGATCGAAGCTTGCCGACGAAGACACCAGCGCGAGTAGCCTGAGAGAATATAAGCCAGTTTTCTTCCTAGACAATCGCGAGCGCAGAAAACAAAAGATGGGAAACTGCGATGGAATGGCGCATGTTCTTTACGCATGAAATGAATAGATGGATAAGGGATGCAGAAAAGCGACTTACCCGAAGCATCTCCTCTGTAGGAGCAGCCTCCTTCTTGAGGCGCTCCAAGATAGCTAGTGCAGAGGCCGGAGGGTCATTGGCCTGGACGGTCTTGGTGAGCTGCTTGATGCTCGACTCAAGCTCGCGCTGATCCATCGTCATGATGGGCTAATTTACGCGGTTATTTGGGTTGTGGCCGGGGTTGGTTGTGGTTTTTCTTCAACAACGCGCGACACGAAGTTATTAGGTTACAAATCCTGAGGCGTTGGAGGGTGAGGCTAGGTACCTGAGGTACGGTTGTGACTTCAAGACGACGTGTGGTGAGGCGCTGGTGCTAAGTGGGGCAGGGCCTCCGGGGTCGTCGGGGTGTACAACCGTTACCGGCACTCGGTCTTATGTTTAGCCGATCGCGCCGGGATTCCCGTCCCGTCCTCGTGAGCCACCGTGCCTACCTCTACCTAATTACCTTACCAACCTACGTCGGGTGTTGCACTGCCTGTTATCGCCTGGTCCATGTGACCGACTGGGGGAAGTGAAGCTTATCGCTATCGAGTCACGCTGCCACATGGTCCTTGCTGCTGCCAATTCAGCGGATTCAGCAGAAGGAGCTATACAACAAGAAAAGCTACCCCCTGTGACAGCTGCTGCGCATGCAAGGGGCTGCTGCTGGAGCCTATGACGCCAGAAGGTGCTCTGTTGTTAATGCCCGTAAACTTATTCTTTACATCCTCTTTCAATATTGATTGCATTGTGTCTCTGCGTATTTCGCCAAACCCGTTATATTGGTTCCTGTCACTAGCTCCTGAGCTGATGACTCACCAGAAAACATTTGGAGCAGTCAGTTCCTTCTCTTCAAAGTCATATATAGAGGCGGTCGCAATTTCGCCCTGTGTATCTATCTCGCCACTGGCCGCGGTCAACGCGACTTCGAGTCCTTCACCCCCAGCGCTTCCTACAGAGTTGAGTCAAGCTGCTCATGGACATGCGTCTGCCGTCAACATCATATACTACATCGTTTCCTTGGATCGAGCCCTATATCTCATCGGCTAAATACATTAGGTAAAAGCAAAATGCCCTCGCGACGCGAGCAGGAGCTTCCGGTCGAAAGCTCCTGGCGCATGGTAGAAGGTGGTGAGAACGACAGCTTCGACACCTCGATTCTGAACGACCTCGACGAGGACGACAGCTTTCAATCCACGGACCCATCACAGCTACCTTCTCAGATACCGTCACAATCTTTCAGTATCGGCGGTTCTCAAGAATCTCACCACAGTGTCCAGGACTTCATGAATAAGGCCGACGATGAGCGCGTCATTCTTCGTCACCCTTTTCAACCCACGGTTCGACAGGATCCCAACCGGTCACCAGATCCGGAGTTCTACATGCCATCTATTCATTTGAGCTCCGGCCCCGGCAGCAGTCCGCGGCAAAGCAGTGGCCGGTCATCACGAACTATCCGACCCGGCGATGATCCGTACCGACGTCAGGATGTCCGCCGCCGTGCAATACGACAAGCAAGTACTGAAAGTCCTAACAACATGCGACATGGCGATCCGAGGAGGGAACGGGCTTACTATGGAGAAGACTCGATCGAGCGTTCCGGACCAGTTTCCGAGAGATTGACCCAGAACCTTCTCAACGCTCTATACAGCATCCTGGCCTGGACTTTGAACGTCATCGGCATGGCTCTTGGATATCTCCAGAAGCCCCTGGCGTTGTGTCTTGCCGTCTGGCTTTTCTTCGGCGCTTCTATCATGCTTCAAAACATGCTAACCAAGTCGATATCGACGTCTTTATCGCCGCTCTGCCGTATCCCTGGAGCCGCATATCTTAACCTGCCGTTCTGTCCTTCTCCAGGGCCACTACCCAGCGGAAATCAGGATGACGGGTCTGGCAACATCGAGTTCGACGATCTGATGAACGTTCAGTCGCAATTCGAGCAGGTACTCGAACGCAGTGCCGATGGCGTTTCTCTACCTATGGAGATGAAGCGCTCCGAGGCTTCTGTTCGTGACCTTCGCACAATGGTTCGTTACTCAGAGCTGCCACAGCGGGAAGAACTCGTATACGATTTCAACGAGTATATCGACACCGTGCGCTTGACGGCTGCAGACCTCCAGAAGTTCAACGTCCACGTCGGTTCAGCTGTAGATTCCGTGATCTCCATCAACCGTTGGACTTCTCGGTATTTGGACACTCTCTCCACAGCCGACAATACCGACGTCTCCCTGGTCTCACAGTGGACCAACTGGCTCTTTTACCCATTCACGCCCACTGTCACACCTTTCTCGGAGCGCACACTCCTGGACAAGTACATCGAACATACCGCCCTGGTGTCAGACCGCATCGCCGGGCTCATCGTCGAAGCGCAAGGCGTCCTGCTCCTACTTACAAAAGCCGAGGAGAGCCTGAATCACATCTACGAGCTTGTCACACAGTCCTCGAACTCGGTTAAGTCCCGCAAAGACGAGGTTCTGTGGAATATCTGGACGCTTGTTGGCGCCAACAACAGACGCCTACACAACCTCAACTCCCAACTATCCCTACTGCGACAAGTCGACCGGCAGCGCACCACAGCCGTCGCGCAGGTATCGGCGCTCATTGTCGACCTCGAGAAGATCCAGGCAGGCCTCGGCGACCTCCGCGATCGCGTGGCCGCCCCCGAACTCGTCCGCGACTCATCCGCGGCCATCCCTCTGACCGTCCATATCGAGACCATCGACCGCGGCGTCGAGCGGCTCGAGGAAGCCAGGCAGCGCATACGCGCTGCCGAGAACGATCGCATCCGCGAAGCGCTGGCGAGAGGCGGCGCGAAAGAGGCCGACAAGTTAATTGAAGGTCATATTTAAGATTAGGGAAGCTGAGACTAGTGAACGGAAATAAAACAATTGCGCCAAGAGATGCCGAGGTATTGCCAAGACATCAGAGGCTGAAATACAGGATATACGGTTTCCGTCACGCAAGAAACATACTGTTTTGAGATGAGCGGGAGTTCGGATTAAGCAAGCTTTTTTTGGACGGGTACAAAGACGGCAGCAGGATTTCGGATGAAACAGCAGCAGCCACAGCAACGATACCACTCTCCTCTCGAGTTCAGTCAGCAGTTTGATCAGAAAAGAAATCTTTCCCCTGCAACTGCCGGTAATGTGTCTGTCTGATCTTCGTGTGAAACTACAGTCCTTTGTGAGCAGCTTGAAAGTCGAGGTTTCAATTGTCGTCTTTATATAGGTAGGGCGCGACGCGCTCATGAGTAGCAAGAGAGGGTCGGTGTCCTTACCAGCCGATATGTCTGACAGCATTGATCACTACATATATACTGACAACCTTTTTCGATGTTACGCGTATCTCATCCGCCGAAAGTCCTTCACCACAGGGTATATCCAGTCCAAAATATGAGAGCTTTCTCGAGAAGCCCTTTCGTGAAGAGATATGTATCCGTTCCCAATATGTCCGAGCACGCCACAGTTAAAACCGTTATGATGTGAAATGTAGCAGATCTCCTTAGTCACCCCTAGGTGACTGCAACCAGGGAGATCGTCGTGGTTCTGTATCATGTTTTCGTCATGCCCCCGCCAAAATAAACGCCTATGCACCATGCGAAAATGCTTCCAGTATTTGGCCCGCTCATGAAAATCCCGGGAACACCTTGACGACGTAGCGTTTCCCTGTGTCAGTCGTTAGTCAAGGCATCACACACATGAATTCGAGTACACAAACATATTGAGTGACGCCCGTCCGGGTCGTCAAGCGGTGTACCCGCAAGCGCCCGCATCCGAGCCCGTGCTAAGGCGGAGGGACTCTTGCGTCCTTCCGGCTTTTGATGGGGCTGATTCATATCCTCCGGATCAGGCACACGGAGTCGTAAACCACCAGGTTTTCGCCATTTGCTTTTGAGGCCATGATGAGCTGCCGATGCCGGTCGGGGAAGTTGTCGTTGCGACTGTGCGCCTTGTTGTCCGTCTGAATGGCTTGTTGGTGAATCTTCTTGCTCCTCTTGAGTTGGCTCTAGGGTCGATCTTCGCGTAGCTTCCGTCTCTGCCGGAGCAGGGGTACGAGCGCCCGCTGACTCCGGAGCTGTTTTCGGAGACCTGCATAGTGTTACGGGTGTCATCGGTGTTTCCTTCGGGGATGGTGCCGCTTTGTTCGTGCCGAATAGCCGCTTGCCCCAACTCTTGGCCTTCACTTCCTCTTCCTCATCGTCTGACTCCACAACTACCACCCTCTCTCGCAAACGTCGAAGGGCCCGCTCGCGACGCACCATGCCATTGGTGATTTTTGGGCAGAAATTGCGTGGCAGCATGTTCCTCTTGCAAATCGGGCATAGGGAGCTGTTTAGGCTCAGAAATTCGTCGATACACTGGGGATGGAAAATGTGCCCGCATGGCAACTCCCGAATGATTGATTCCCGGTCAATGTAGTTTTCCAGGCAAATATGGCACTGCGGTTGATAATTTGTCGCAACAGTGCTTGCGGTGCTGTTGATGCTGGGTCTCCGAGCTCTCGATTTCGCCACAGCAGATTCGGATACGGTCCGTTGGCTCCTTGGGGACCTGACGGACTTTGGCGATCTCGCTGTTGACGGCGTGTTTACCATTTCTGGCTGAAAGCTATACGTGAACAGCGGGAACGTCCTGATGTGGTCGAGGGGTACTGTCACTCGCTTGATGCCCATGGCTTCCAGATCAACCTCCCCGTCTAAAATCCTCCGCCGCAATGATATCCTTCGTCTGCGCTGCACAAGATGCATTGTGAGCGATAGACAGGCGATAATGGAAAGAACAACGCCAACGACAGTAAGAATCCATGTCCACATGGCTGGTACGCTGTCGCGGTCTTTTACTGTCAACTCGGTCCATATACGTACGAAGTCGTTGTCATGAGGGTCGTATATGTCCTGGATCTGGTCTCCGAAGGGTACTGACGAAAGGTTTCCAGAGTATAGACTGAGTTGCTGCATCATCTTCGTGCCTTCGGCGCCCGGAACGGCGAATACTGGAAAGCGGTTCTGGGCGCGCCACGCGTCGTCATCGTCCAGATCCCATATCGGGGAATCAGCGCCTTGAGGTTCCCTGGTCGAATTGTTCGGCTTGTAGAAGATGAAGGCTCGGATTGGATCGAGGCGGGCAGAAGCGAGATATGCATGCGTGCAGGTAGCATTGAACCATGGCGCTAGAGCAATCAGGTTGTAATTCGTTGGGGGGAGATTCGCTTGGGTGGTCGCGTTTCGAGGAATGATGTCGTACTGTTGTTGGTGGCACGGATTTGCCACGTTGAGGTCGGGTACATAGAGAAGGCCTCTTATAATTCCACGCTGAGTCTCGGAGTTCGTACTGCTCAAAGTGGTGAGGTTCGACAGGATGGTGTCTTGATATGCTATGTTCTTCTGCGTATTGCTGTTAGGCAAGATTCAGAGTAGAGGCGATGGCCAAGACTAAATGACGTACGGAAAGAGAGGTGATGTTTCTGATGATAGTTGAAGGGACTGTATTGGCACCCGACCATACAGGATTACTGAATAGCAGACTGCGCAGTATTAGTCGATGTTCCTGGTGGTTAAGCGCGAGCGCGAGCGCATATTGAGTGAGATGTTTGGTGGTTGGAATATGGGCAGACGCGCTGGTGTCTGTCCGCAGAAGCACCCAATGGGCATCGTGACCCTTTCAAGCAGACACAGACACGGAATGGTGTGACCAAACGGTAGCGCTCAAAGACGGACAGAATGCCAGTCGAAATGGAGGAAAATCGAGGAGCACATTGAAAGTGCAGTCGACCAGAGTAAAGAAATTGCTGAGACATACACGACATTTCGAATCTGTTCGAGAGCTATGAGACGTCAGTGGATGATGCCAAGACTGTGGCATTTTGGCACCTCTTGGCCGCGAAAAAGGGAGAACTTATGTAGGCCGACCTGCAAAAATGAGAAGTCCAAATGACAGCTTTCCAAATCTCCCTCCTGACATAAAAAAATCAAAAGGGATTCCAAACTTACACATGCTTCTCTCACATATTCAACGAACAGTTTGAGGGCATTGGAACCATCAACCTCGCAGACTGGTGGTTTGACAGCTGCTCTGAGAGGGCGAGGCAGGTCAGTAATGAAATGGTAGCGAACGAGCGAGGCGGATACGCCCGGTATGTCGACGTGTCGAGGGACGGAAGTCGAGCAGCGTTCGTCGGGGCTGAAGGACTAATTGCCAGACTCTGTAGATTGAGAGTCACTCGAGCCTTGAATCTTACGTATCGAAGACGAGGGTTGGGTCGAAGCGCGTGGAATTGGAAGAGGGCGACAAGTCGAAGGAGATCAGGGAGAGCTGGGGCCCGGCGCGATTTTCAATGCCGAGGGGTGTGGTGGGCGTGTGGTACTACAGGTAGAATTGGATTCTGAGAGATGCTGCACTGTCAGCGCGGGCGCTACGCAATAGGTACATTGGCAATGTAAGTAGCTCTGAGCATGAGCAAGGTATCTTTTCCTGGCCGCACAGCCCATACAGACTCCCGAGTCCTCGCCTTGTTCTCGTCATCGTCTTCGTGGTTCTCGAACTCGTCCAGTAGGTCAAGATGGCTTTGATGTCTTTGTCCATATCGCTCCAAAGTTTATATCTGTGTAGAAATTACTTATGACTTCCTCTTCATCTTCCTATTTGTATAGTTAACAGGCTATCCTCTTGCATGTCTGCGTTACATCTGCTTCTCCGTCGCTCTGTTCCTGACTCTCCCGCTCTCCACTGAGTCACCCCGAGGCCAAGTACTCGCAGTTGCCAGGAATGGATAGGCGAGACCCACTGAGCCACCCTGGTGAAGCCACGGCCTGGGGCGTCGGGGAATGGCAAGATGAAAGACGCGAGATACGCCAGCGTTTGGTAGGCTGCCCGAGAGGATGGGTGGAGTCCGATGGAGCCGTAAAGTTGCCCGGTAGCTAGTGTGAAGCCGCTCTTCCGAGGCCTGCGCAACAGTTGACAGGACGAAGGTACGAGCATCGGACAAGTGTTTTTTGCTGTTTTAAGCTAGGTAGGTACCTTACGTGTCCCACTAACAGGAAATACCGACCTTCCGCGTTGGAGGCATGCAGGTGCCGACCTCTCCTCACCTACCTACCTACCTGCCTTACCTAAGGTATGTTACCTAGGTAGGTATTACGGAGTATTTCGGTACCTACCCAAGGTAGACAGACGCACGAAAACTGCAAGCCGACCGACCAACCGATATTTAGAATGCCAACCGCCACGGACGGCGCCTGCAGAAACCAACAACATGACCAGCCGAACGGCATTTAGATGGGCTCTAAAACTACTCTAAAATTCCTGACCCTTCAAAACTGCACTTGTTGCACCTTCACCTGCACCATCCATGTTTGCGTCTTTCTGTGTCCAACGACGAGATGCCGTCCTCGCCGTTCTCGTTCTCGAAAAAGCCACACCGCTGCCGTTCTTGCCGTTGCTGTCGTCGTTAGTCACGGCTAACTCCAGTACAACACCCCCAAAACATCAGAATTGTGGAAGGGAGTCCCTTTCTCAAAGCGCCGCCAGCCTGACTGACATGCATCGAATCCAATGTCATCATCGCTAAGCTTTCGTTGCCTCGAAGCTTGTCTGATCTTTCTGCAAGTGGCCCCCCGTCATCCGTCGCCCTGGCCCTGGCCCTGATCCTCGTGAGGTCGCAGTACGAGCTGCCTTCGATACCTGGGCCTTGCTTCGGTCGAAGCTGAAATGCAAAGAAGGAAAATCGTTTAAGTCTTTGTCTTTGGCTCCCTGCCTTACGCCTGCCTACTTGTGTAGTACGTGCTTGGGGTCAGATCTCGCTCATCCCGCTGATCCAGCAGGCCACTCAGTCTCACCTCCAAAAACTCCATGGTATGTTGTCTTATCGAGAGGAGAAACGACCCCAGCCTCCTCCAGACCCGTCGTCTTCGTAATACTGGCCGTTGACTATCCGCACCTCATATCACTCAGCCGCAGATCCCGGAGAAAGTCTGCCTTCAAGCCTCGCTTTGTCGGTAGCCGTCAGCAACAACCCTTACACCCGAATTTGACTTTCTGTGTCCTCGTTGGCCCGGTCCTTCTGTGCGGCAAGTTGTGCCGATTGTTGGAGACTGCTCTTGCACCGACCAACTTTTGGTGAAAGCTCGACCGGTTTCTCGGCATGCACTCACTCGGATCTCTCAGCGATATGGCACCCCTCGGGTGCTTTTCCATGCGAATAGACCCTCGCCTTGCAGACCGTCACACAAGTGACACACGCCCACAATCCATCAGTCGTATTTTTCCCCATCATTTCATGCTACGCGTGATTGGTTTTTTCGAGAATTGGGACATGTCAATCGTGATAACACGAACAACTCTACCACTGGCCCTAGCAAGAGGATGCTATTGTACGATGCGACGGGTAGAACGCCACGAACTGAAATGAACAAGCCATCTCCGTTCTAAAATACAAAGTGCTGCGGATACAAAACAGATGCACAAGAGACAAGCGGGACTCAGGCGCCGGATGGGTTAAACGGCAAGAACGTGCATGGCGCCAGACCGCTTCTGATAGACGCTCTACTATCGGATGCGCAATCTTGCGTGGCCGGCATCCCACGTTCCGATTTTATCAGTGTCAGTTTTGTCGAAAAGCTTCTAGCGACCGTACATCCTTCTAGCCTCGATCGGCCAACCGCAAATGAATTTTGGCACACCTTCCACAGCTCTCAATATTCTTCACAATTTTCTCTCTTTCTGACAGTCGCATGGCGCCTAACGTTTAGGTTCGTCAGCAACGTAGTTGCAGCTGTGAGCCAGCCGCGTATATTTCGGTCATCACAGCGCCAGCCTACTCAAGCAGTAAAGGGAAACGATTGTTGAAGCAGACGTCATTGAAATTATGGCTGCTCGCCCAGTTAATTCCGCTAGACAAGGGTCGGGGCAGTTCCCAAAGCGACGGGCTCATTTGTCAAACGGGTTTAGTTCCGCAGGACAACGATGTTTCCGCTTCAAGAATCTCAATCACCATCCAGTTGATTCAACTTGCAACTAGTGCACTAATTGACTAACTTCCTTCGGCAATCTCGCAAGTCAGCCCAAAGATGCCGCACTGCCGCTCGCCTGCTGTTGCTGGCGCTGCGACGGCTGCGTCTTTCTGCCGCGCGCGGCGTCCTCCTAGGCCCCCGGCCGAGGCCTGCGTTCCGTCGCTGTTCTCTGAACCGGCGCAACAAGCCGAACCATCATTGCTACGTCATGTGAGAATGAGGTTCTGATTTGCCGGCGCATCTCGCCTTAGAGGCTTTGCCCAACGACAGGATCTTGGGTGCAGCATCGCTCTCAGGTGAATGAATATATTGGCCATGTGTCTTGGCTATCCTCTGCTTGGGCTACCGTAAAGATTGAATTGGACGAGAATCCGCAACCCCGCCTTTAAGCTTCGTGGAACCTTTAGGTATCTATAGGTGAGGTTTGACAGGTGAAATTTTCAAAGAAGAAGCAGCTAGTCGTTTCCCTGTACCCTGTGATCAACACTGCGAGTGTGATTTCTGCATCGGTATTGCATTGTGCTCTGGTAGCTGAGCCCGCCGGATTGCCCAGCCCCGCCGGCATTGCTCATATCTGAATGCTTCCAAAGGCTAGCGTAGCTCAGATTTATAACTGCCAAGCGGTTCCAGCCAGCATTGTTGTTCATGAAGTTAGTTTGAGGGAACGGGACCGATCCACGATGTATTGCGTCGCGTGTCCACGCGCTTCGCCAAGCAAACCAGGAGGCAGGGCATCTTGGTATTCCGGCGACTTGTGCACGTCGAGCCGTCTCCCGATCACAACAAGTACACAGCATTACTCCACGTTGCCGCGAGGTCACGGAAGCGCCATCAAGTAAGCTCCAGCTGTTCACGACAGAACTCAAGATTAAGCGTGGGTTGATGCTTTAGCAAAAGCTTCAGCCAAGAGCACCGGGATAATATCAGAGCCATGCAATCAAGTTTCCCCACTTGCTCGTTTTATGCTTCTCGAATTTCGAACTGTAGGCTTCATAACGTCGTCGATTTAAGAGGTATGTGCGCTTGCTTCATCACACACACACACACACACACACACACCACCGCTAACCTCAGTTGGGAATTTATTTTTTCCTGATTCCGCTTACATCCACTCTTCGCCGTGATCTCGGACGGGCAAGTCACTTCCTTGAAGGACACGCTCGGATTGTCAGCACCCTGGAACCAGTCGAACCTCCAGTAACAACCGGCCTTGAGCTTCTCCGGTAAGCTGTCGCAGGCTGGCCTGGAGCTGACGCCGCCATAACGTACTCCCCAACCATCCGAAGGAGCTCCGTATTGATCAGAATATGCGTTGAACTGGCCAACGCCGCCGCCTGGGATCTGTCGCCATGTTAGCGGGTGAGCAGACATCTGCTTCTCTTGGCGACTTGGACGAAACATGATCGGGAGCGACATTGGTTGAGTAACGTGGCTGAGGTAACTTGAGGAGATCAGACGTTGTCTCTTCTTCCGGGGGAAGACGGGGCCTCTGGAATCCGCAACAACCACCGACGCCGGACCCGGACCCGTTTGATCCACATCCGGTATCCCCGTTCACCAACCCGCCCCAAATCGCCCAACGAAAACACAAACACACACAAAAGTACTCACAGCAAGATCAAAGTAATTATTCCCCAGATCGGCCCCGGTATGTGTCGCCTGCCCGTCCATCTTATTCCCCGAGATTCGCCCGCTCGTGAACGTCAGCTCGTAGCACGCGCAACACCAGCTTGCCTCGTCGCTGCCGTTGATCCTGACCGCAACCCATCCGTACGCCAGACTGTCGCTGACGGCCCACGGCGAGTTGCTGCTGCACATGTACGTCGACCCCCCCCCCCCCCCCCCCGGCCCGTCGCACCCGGACTTACTCGCCTCGCCGCCGTCGAGCCTGCTGTCGTCGCTGTCGCAGGTGCCCACGGGCCCCGATGCCAGCGAGGCCTTGCCGGGCCAGGCGCACGAGGGCTTGCAGCAGTTCCAGTACCGCGTCGTGCTCGCAGTTCCCGAAGCTTGGGACGTTGCCGGGGTCAGCAGCGGGAGGAGGGCCAGGAAGGTCTGTTTGGGATGCATCTTGGTGGCGTAAGACTTTTTTTGGCTCAAGACATGCCGTCCTTTGAACCGATGATATTGGGAGGGTGCGGCTTTTGGGCGTGAAAGATGAGTTTACCATCGTTTTTGTATGTAATGTGCTCGAATGGGTATGCGATAGTATCGGAGGCTAGAGTTTGGGTACGGGTAAATTACAGTAGTAAATTGCAATATTTCAAAATCATAAACCAACGGCTCACGATTGCCTTCATCCTGCATTATATTGCTATTTCTCTGGCGCTGGCTCCTCACGAATCACTCCTAGCCTTCAAGACAGGGTTCATCCTGCCTTTTCGGAGAGAATCAAGCCGTCGGAACATCAGGAACCGCGGCACATTGTTAATCTAGCGGAAACCAACTGAGATGGAGACAGCAGAATGTTCAACCGTCTCCTCGGAGTTGACGTGCAACATTGTAAGTTGGCTAGACCGATTTCGATCAACAAGAATTATTGCGACGGCTGGGTCTTTTCCCGGCGGGTATAATGAAGTTTCCCCCCCCCCCCCCCCCTTCCCAAAACAACGACAATATTACAATCCATTCCTCTCTGGATGAATTCCATTTTTTGGTTGTCTGTTTGTTAGACAGGGTAGGATTCTCGGAACTTGAAGGCCAATTTGCATCTCTATCGGGTAATGGATCGACCGGCTTCCGGTCCCTTGGCTGCGATACGTGGGTGGACAACAGCTAGAGTACGGTCCGCGCCTTGAGCTGCATGTTCTGGAATGGTGACGTGTTGTTGCTCGTGCGGCGTGTCGGTGGCAATCATCAGCTTTTCCATGATGGTTGTTGTAGAATTGGGATCTTGGTAACGGCTGTGGGGGAATGAGAGTTCAGATGACGAAAACATAAATCCGTCGATGGGTGAGATGGAAGAGTCGCTACATTAGTGTGTCCACATCACCGACAGGCAAAATGAACAGCTCAAAACGTTCTATATCAAGACTTTGCTTTTCGGTATGGCCACATCGTGAAACCTGTATCAGCTACCCGCTCTCCAAATTCGTCAGCAGCCCTCCTCCCGTCCGACTACTCCAGTCATAGAGCCATTTCCATCGACAACCAATAAGAAAAAAGAACAGAAAAGGGGGGAAAGTAGACGACTAGTATCGGATCCTTCTTGCTCTGAACCCATGTCTCGTTTGGTTCAATAGCAGGGTTCCTACCATCTGCGGTTGTTGTTGTCGTCGCCAAAGCTCTCGGCAACCTTGCCGATGAACTCGCCAAAGCCGCCGCCGCCACCATCCTCGCGACGCTCGCCGTCATCTTCCCCGCGGCGTCGACCACCATCATAGCTGTCCTCCTGACGGCCGTAACCGCCTTCCTGGCGACCGCCATATCCGCCCTCATCATCGCGACGGCTTCCGTATCCACCGCCGCCTCCGTAGCTCTCCTCGCGACGTTCACCACCGTAGCCGCCTTCATCCTCACGACGGCCGCCACCGTAGCTCTCCTCGCGACGTCCACCGCCGTAGCCGCCTTCATCCTCGCGACGGCCGCCACCGTAGCTCTCCTCGCGACGTCCAGCGCCGTAGCCGCCTTCATCCTCGCGACGGCCGCTACCGTAGCTCTCCTCGCGACGTTCGCCGCCGTAGCCGCCTTCATCCTCGCGACGGCCGCCACCGTAGCTCTCCTCGCGACGTTCGCCGCCGTAGCCACCCTCATCTTCACGACGGCCGCCACCGTAGCCTGCTCCGTAGTTATCTTCTTGGCGGCCATAGCTGCTCGCCTGCTTACGGCGGCCACCGCCGTAACCGCCCTCGTCATGGCGACGACCACCGCCATAGCCAGACTCGGTGTTACCCTCATAACGGTGGGTCTCAGTACGCTGCTCATATCCACCCCCGTATGAAGGCATGGTTTCCGTGGTCTCCTGGTACTCGTAGCCGCTGGTCTGGCGACCACCATGGCTGTCCTCCTGCTCGTAACGGCGGTACTCGGAGCGACCGCCGCCGCCGGAGTACTGGGTCTCGCTGTACTCAGCCTGGCCGTATTTGTTGTCATGGTGGCCGTACTCGGTCTGAGTCTGCGTGTAGGAGCCGTCGTCATCGCGACGCTCGCTGTGGTGAGACTCCTTTTCATCCTTCTTGAAGACTCCGCCAAGTATGGATCCAATGAGTCCACCGGCGCCGCCGCCTCCTCCACCGCCCGTTTCATCCTCTTCCTGCTGGTGCTTGTATTGGGGAATCTTGACACCAGCCTGCTGAGACACCAAACCAGCGATGGCGCCAGAGGCACCCTCCAGGATGGCTCCGGCGGCCTGGTCGGCGACCTTGTCCTCCCAATTCTTGGGCTCGCCAAACTGCTTGCGCATGTGCAGCTTTCCGCTGCAGCCGTGGCCGTGTCCGGTGTCGTGAACACCCTCCCTGTGGTTCTCTCCACGCTCGACGCCTTCGCGGCTCAACTTGCGGCGGTAGTCATCCTGCTGGCTCCTATCCATGTTGTTCCACCACTCCTCGACGAACCGGAAGATTTTCTGACGTCCATCTCTGGCACCGTCATCGCCCATGTCGCGCTGGGCAGGGTGATGCATGACACCAAAGATGATGCGATTGAGAGTGCGGTTAACATCGACACCGTCATCGTCGATGGCTTCCATGAGCTGGGGCACAACCCACTGGACAGTCAGAGCAGCGCAGCGGCCGGCAATTTCGTTCAGGATCTGAGCAGTGTTAGCTGGCGAAATCATATCTGGCGGGTTTTACGGAAGAAGTCTCACGTTGGTGAAGTGATCCTTGGACAGCATGGAGTGCGTAGGGTCGCTGCAGCGGTCATCATCGAAGACGATGTGCTGCTCCTTCTCACTGCTCTCAATGATCTCGGCAGAGCCGGTACGCAGCTCATTGCGGATCTGGTTGATAACGGGGATGATGAAGGGAGCGATGAGAGAGAAAACAAACTTGGACAGCTGCTCCTCGAGCTGCTCAAGAATCTTGGGTAGTACAGGGATCTTCTCCACAGCCTCGGTGATGCCCTGCAGAATCTCGTCATGGAACTCAATGGCCGGCATGATCTGCCTATAAACATTTTGGATGTACTGAGTGAACTCTTCAGGGTCTCTGGGAGAGACCTGCATGTTCTGAAGCTGCGACTCGGCGGCGCTGGTCTGGAGTTCATCCACCCGGTTGCTCTGATGCTTACCGCCAAAGATACCATCGGGAATCATGTCCAGCAAGTTGCGCAGAATGCTTGTGTCGTTGTTTTGGCTCTCCTGGAGGGTACCCTCGAGCTCCTCAATCTCGTTCTGGGTCAGCTTATCAGAGACTATCACATTTGTCAGTCAGGCCGTTGCATCAAGGGCCTCTCTGTTCACCTACCCTCGCCAGTAACAGAGTGAAGGAAATCAACACCGCCAAAAGTACCAGTGACAATGGGGTAGACCTCGTCTCTTGCGCCGTCAAGTCTAATGCGAGTGTCACGGCCGACGTGGGGGAACACGTCGCGCTCACCCATCTCGATGAGAGCAAGCTCAGTGTAGTTGCTGTGGGCGAAGAAGTCTGCATTTTACAGCATTAGCCAATTGCCACTCTTCAATGACGTGGATGACGCTATCGCTACCGAGCAACGTACCTTCCAAGCAGTGCAGCCCAGTACCCATCAAACGCATCGCCTCGTAGAGATCGGCCTCATTCTTATTGCGGGCGTATCCTCGGGCAAGCTCAATGCAGGTACCAAACAGCTTGCGGACGTGGGCGGCGGAGGTCATGATACCGGCCTGTTCGTTCGCGATGTAGTTTTTCATGCCAGACCGCTCGTCGATGGCGAGTTCGACACCTTCGTCGACGGGGCCTCTCAGGCGACGGTCATACTGACGAGCGTCCTGGTTGTCGGCGTAGTTCTTGGGGTTGTCGATGTGGTCCTCGGGGCGGTAGCAGCCCAGCCTGTCGGCAGTGACCTCGAACTCCCTGGATCCGTAGCCGAAGCTCAAGAAACCCAGGACGCAGAGGAGCAGACGGATAGCTTCGGCAGAAACTGACTTGACGGTACCGACATCAATGGCTTGAGAGTAGTCTCTCAACCAGTTGCCGAAGTAGACGCGGGAGACCATCATCTTGCTGAACTTCTTGCCGTTCATGGCGCGGGCCGTCGCGAGGGTGAGGAGGGCATCTTCGATATCGCCGTGGCGCCCTGGATTGGGTATGATTAGTACCCGTGGTAGGGCAGGAAACTCCAGTTAGGGCGGACTCACAGTTCTGACCCTCAATCTTGGAAATGCTGGCAATGTTACCAGCTCCGAAGGCGTGGGTTGGCCGAGCAAGCCAGACCAACACGATCAGGCCGACCAGTAGCGGGTAGGACCTGGCTTCGAGCATGATGAATCGTACTTGACAGCTCCTCTCCCTCTGATGGTCAGTTGGGGGTATTTGGTTGAGAATATGATTCTGTAGAGACAGCTAAGTAACTTGAGCAAGCCGGGGAGTTTGCGTGAAAGCAAGGCAAAGTTAGGTCGGGAGGGAGGGCAGGTCATTCAAATAAGCACGGTAAGTTATGTGTGTGCGTTACGCAGCGTAAGCAAGGGGTGAAGAAAAGGAGGGGCCTTTCGATGGTTGGATGGCGGTGGAGGGGCAACACGAGTGCGTTCCAAGCTTGGAGAGCATGGGGAAAGTTGGAACTTGGAGCTATCAGAAGCACAGCTGAGAGGAGAGCTGACAGTCAATCAAGCAAGTGCCAGGCCGTAGACGGTGCGTCCATGCTGTGCTCCAGTAACGTCAAAAGCCAAGTGGTGACTGGCTCCAAAGTGCAGTCCAGTTCCAGGCCAGAGTCCAATCCACGATGTGATTGATGCCTATGGCTGTCTGCCCCTCTCTCCCATCCCACCTTCCAGCGTCAAAGAGGGACGGGAGGTGAGGTGGTCTGTGGTTCAAGCCCCAGGTGCCATGGCATCATACTACTGCGTAGTAGCTGCTGCCAAGAAGCTCCCCACCAATGCTAGTGGACGCGTTGAAGGGGCTTGCAGAAGGAGCTTGAAACAAGACAGGGGAATGGTTGCCAGTGGTGGACTGCGGCGGCTGGGAGGATCGGTACTTGGTAAACAGGTGGGAAACACGCACATTTTTCAGGTAGCTAGGGCAGCTGGCGACTAGCGGTACGCAGTAAATGGGGAGCAGATGGGGTAGGGGTCTGCATCAAGCTCAAGCCAGCTATGGATTCGGTAGGAGATCGTCGGCCTCGGGATGCTGTTGTGCTCGACTGTCCGGCGGGCGCGTGAGAGACCTTTGCCAGCTGAAAAAGGCTGTGTGAGGGAATGAGAACGTACGGTAACTGTTTGTGTCTTGGTCTGGATATGCGATGTTTTCTGACTGGTAGGTCGTTTGATGTGGTGCGGGATGAAATTTTGACAAGTGAGGGTCAAGTAAGATGACGCAGTACTGATTATCAGTACAGTAGAGTGACAATCGATGTTTTGCAATGCGACACACGGTGAGAGCCAATACGTAGAAAGTTACGCGTACGGTACAGCGACGCAAAGTGGAATTGGAAGCTCCGGATGCGCGCCTGTTACAGCTAAGGTACCTTACAGAGAAAGGTCATCTTTTCGATGGTGGTATCATCATGTGTGTTTAAACGCTGGTGTGGCTAGCTACTGGGATGCGCTAATCAGTCTCGGATGAGCCGTCATCAGCTGCAGCACTGGCCAAACGTCCAAACTTTCAGCGCAGACTAAGGCGAACCATGACCGAAAATAGGTACCTAGGAGCCGAAATCGTATTATTAAAAAAAAAAAAACACGTCGCTGACAGCTACTAGCGACTCGCGGCGGACAGCGCCTTACCTCACCACGGCTGTTGGAGGGCCTCGGGGCCGATCCGCTGCCAATAGGCGGCCTCGAGCCAGCTGATGGGGACTCCCCATCAAAACCGATGGGAGTCTCGTTTCACAACGGAATGAGACGGTCTGCGGTCAAGCCAGTTTTCGGGGGCCTCGCTTCGTGAACAGGATGGAAGCTAGGGAGCCATAGAGCGTCAATGGCAGCTCCCGTCGTCTTCTGGTTCCCCTCACTGGCGGAGATGGAGGGTTTGGCTGTCTGCCCACTATTACTGGCAGCTCTGTTGTCAAACAGCGTGTAACTCTGGTCCAACGACGCCTATGCATCATCGAAAGCCGCGCCGCTTGCTAATGTCGGAGTGAACCACGTTCATATGGATGCGGATGCATTAGAGCCTCATGAGTCTTATTGCAATAGCGACACTTTGTATGTTTATGACGCAGATGTATTCACCTACTCGAGTAACCCAAGTCGCGTAAAGGCCGTCACACAGCTACCCAGCACAACTGCTGAAGTATTCAGTCGACACGCGTAGGACCCCGCACGGCGAGATGGGATGAGACAGGCCGTTACAGAGGGGCTCTGTGGCTGAAGACTCGCGCCACGCTGTTGTGATCAGATGAACGTGATCGCGGAACGCCTCAGTCCAAATGAGATGTCCGCTCGAGATATTCTTGCACGACTCATTGCGATGCGTGTCCTTGGTCCTCTATGCCGCAGAGGCATAGCGGGTATTTCTTAGGCTTGAGTCCACAGCCTGCAAATTGCCCTTCAAAAGCTCACCTGGGCCGTACTAGATGTGCATCTATCGAAAGAGGCAATGGCACGAGACTTACCTGCACTGAAGAGCTGAGATGTCTGGCTCATGCGTTCAACGAGTCGTGATCTCCCTCAGCAAGACCGATCTATAGCGTACATCGGGAGTTGGGGTAGCATAGAGTTTGCTGAGATGTCTTCTCATGGGCTTTGCTCCTTTCCGGCCACCTCAGGCTACACGTGTTGTGCTTCGGTGAGATTCGGTGATAGACCGGTGAGCCTAGTGAGGAGAGGCAATCACCGATCGACATGAGAGAACTCCGCACTAGCTAGGCAATGAGCTCACGCGGTGCGGAGATCGGGTGTGCTGAACAACAACGCGCCTGATGCGTCCAAGTTTCGAGGCGTTGCCACTGCTTTCACTCAGATTGGATACCCGGCATTGAGCTCATGAACAACCGGACAGGCAAATACAGGGCTATCGAGCTCATATACCATTAAAATCTAGCAACAAGAACGCTCAAACGTCACATTTTCCAGGTACGGGTTATGGCAGGTGTACAACTCATTGACAATGACAGTAGTCTTTATGGACTCGACTGTCTGTCTAGAAACTCAAGAGGCTGTCAGCATCGTCTGTACGATAGGATCTGCAGTATGGAAGGACTTCGATGAGGAGTTAAAAGCCTTTAGTGCTTTACAAGCCCAAGCCGGGTCTGATCTATTAGTATTCCTTGAATAGATACATTGATTCCAGCATACAAGAAATTGATAACATGGCCTGTAATTGAAGAGGTGCCATGAGAAGACCGTCATTAAACACCACAGCTGGAAGACCGCTGATGTGAATCACGCAAGCTGGCGGTATAGGTCACTGACTTTCACCTGGGAGAAGGGAGGGCCTGGAATGGAATGTTGGCGTGAGAACAAAAGGGTCAGATGCCCCGATTCGACAGTGATCAAGAATCAGCGCTGGAAAACTTGAGTTTTCACAGAGGCAATAAACCGCAGTTCACGTCTAGAGGGGAGGCGCTGCGTGGGCGGCATTGACTAAACGTCGTTTCGTTCCCGCAACGTTTGAGCGACCTTCGTACTCACCCAGCTCACCAGCTCGCCGGAATGGCATCTGCCTATGGATGGCTCAGAGCTCTCAGCGACTCAGTGATAGACCTGCGTGAGTGACCTACATGAGAGGCGGTGCCTTGCCGAAGCCTGCGTTGCCTCACCCAGAGCGATCTGAAGAGTAGGCCGCGGAAAAGCGCCTCGGCGGAGGACAAGCTCGTCTCAGTACGGACAGTGAAGGAAAAGGGTGAGCTTGGAACGAGGAGCATGCCGTTTCGCCTCTTGTCGTCGCCCTGGGGGAATTTGGGCAGCTCAGCGCCAAGGGGACGAGGGTAGAGCCTACTGCGATAACGGGGCCTCAAATGATGAATTCTGGTGTCGACATCAGAGTTGTACAGGCCCGATGGTGGAGAAAGGCTAAAAACGAGGCCGCTGTCGGCCGCTGTCAGGCTTAAAGTGAAAGAAGAGGGAGCTTGAAGGGAAAAGAAAAGGCAATTCTCGGGGGGGGATGACTAGGTGTCCGCTGAGTGAGGTGGTTCTCAGCGGCCACTCAGTCCCAGTCCAGGGCAGGCGGGCATAGATAGGCGGCGGGGACTTGAAATAAAGTAAAAGGTACCTTACCCAGCTATCTCAGACGTCTTGCTGCTTTAATGGGCAAAAGTGCCTAACACTGCAACAAGATTGTCGCTGCTCCTCGGGGCAGTGCAGGCGGGTGCCTGTACCCCCTGGTCGCTTCTCTCTGGCCCAGCCCAGGTCTGTTGTGGTTGTTTTCCCCCTCAGAGGAAGGCACGCAGAGAAGTGCCCCAATTTAATGGCCCTCATTGGGCAACAGGGCCTCGATCGCTACCTACCTATTGAGGCGTGCGATGGCAGTTACCTCAAGCCTCACACACCTCACACAAAAAATGTGGGCGCCCGCCAGAAATTAGCCAGCGAAGAGCAACATCCCATCATCATTAACACCCGCTGAAGGTCCAGTGAATGTATCGCCAGAGCATCAGATGGAGGTCCATCGCAATGAATACAGCGTCCCACGCCTTAAATAGGCCGCGATGGCCACGAACAATGGATGCACGCAATCAGATCGGTTCGCAGATTTCATAAATGATAAGAAAAATATAGAGTCACTCCCACTAAATATGAGAAAATGCGAGCCCGTTTAGTCTCTCGTATTAGCAAAGTACACACAAGAGACAACGAGGCTCGGGGGTTTAGGTCCTGGCAGGCAAGAGCAGGTAGGTACCTTACAATCGGGTCGGTACTTGCCGCAGGTACCTTTTGTGGTGAGGTAATGGATGAAAGGCCTGGCGGGCACAGGAAATGGAAGGAAAGCTCGCAGCATTTGTTGGCCCTGCCCTCTCAATGGCCCTGTTGTCTTGGGGTGTGATTTTGCCTGGTGTCTTTTTAAGGTGGTCTAAATCATCGTCTTCTGGGCCTGTCGTGGCCGGCGATCTAACAGCACAGTCTGGACGAGTGCTGCTTGGTCCTCGGTCGGCTGCAAACAAGGGAATGGGACAGATGGCCGTAAAAGGGCTCTGTCTGGGGCACAGAGGAGCCAGCGGAGAGCGCTGAGAATCGGAGTGGTTGACATCGCTGGCGGTGGAGAGAAGGCCCAGCTATTACTTGAATTTTTTTTCGTCTTCTATTTCCACGAGAATGAGGGGCGCCGAAGCCTTAGCTGGGGCAGCACAGCTAGATAAGACCGATCGGGCGATGGTCGAGGTATTTTTTTACTGATTAGAAGCCCTGAGGTGGATGCCCTCTCTTAGGCGCTGCAGGGGTGTCAGGCAATTTTTTTTTTATGTGTCGCATGATGTGATTGAATGGGAGAAGGTTTACATTGGGTGGGAGCAGTGAGGAGTAGGCAGGTCGGTAGGTAGGTAGGTACCTTTGGAGGAGCCGCTGCTCCGAGGCCCTAGGAGTAAGCAGCTGAAGCGGATGCCCTGGCTCAGGCAGGCCTGGCGCAGGTCGCTCTGAGATTTTTTTTTGCTTCTTGTCCTTGGCCCCCCCTCCCCTTCCCCCCGAAAAATAAAAAGCCAAAGGTACCATGCCAGATCACTCCCAAACCCCTCCCCAGCAGTCAGCACTACATATTCGGCGCAGGCCCTCCCCCAACCTCCCGACCTTTCACCCTTTTTCCCCCGTTTCTTCACTTTCTAGGCCTCCATCCCCCAAAACCCTCAACGCCTTTTTCCAATCGCGCCTCTTCTAAACTCCACCACAACAACCGCAATTTCAGCGTCGTAACGCGTCAAAGCAATTCATTTTCAGCGCCCGCCTACCTAGCGGAAAAAAAGTTACTTGCCTGCCACCAAACGTCATCACAATGCCTCGTCCCTCCAAGAAGGCCGCCGCCGTTGAGGCCCCCAAGGCCCCCGTCGCCCCTGTTCCTGTCGCCGCTGCTCAGCCCGTTGCTCCCGTCCAAATCCCTCACAGGCACATTGATGTTGAGGGTTTCATCCGCGTCCGCGACTCGGTAAGCCTCTCTTTTCCACTGTCAATTCAATCCCAAGCACCGCTGGGTTTTCGGCATTCCCTCCATGCACAACGCGCCCGCCAGAGCAATGATCAAGTGGCCCGGAGTCGATTCCGTGCCAGCTTCTTCACAAGCCCACGCGCCTCGGCTTCCAGGATATCAACATCTCATGACACAGCTTTCTCTGCGTAAGATTCACACACATTTCTGGCACGGCCTTTCATCAGAAAGTTCAGCCACTGTACTTGAGCAGACCAGACCTGTTTGCTTCTGCTTCCAGCAAAGTTGCGCTTGTGCAAGGCGCAGCACTCCAGCACCCCTTGTTTACATCCCAACTGGACACCGCGTCTTCGATCTTACGACCCCCACAGAAGCGCTCCGCTCCAGATGTGTATCACACAGCTTCCCTCCTCATCTTCACAACGAGAGCTTGCCTAAACAATTTCTAACATACTATGCTAGGTCCACCAACGTCTCATCACTATCCTTGAGCTTATCAAGAACTTCTCTGAAGACTACTACCGCCAGACCAGTCTCCTTCTCGGCGAGCATGCCAATGAAGGCATTCCCGGCATTGACCACCCTCTTATCAACCTCGAGCATGCCGTCGCTCAGAGCATGGCTCCCATGGGCCTTGCCCTACAGCCTGGAGCTCCCTACCAGCAGCCCCCTCCCATTGAGGAGAAGAAGGAGCGCAAGAAGCGCACTCACGACCCCAACGCTCCCAAGCGTCCCTTGACCCCTTACTTCCTGTACATGCAGACTGCTCGTCCCATCATTGCTAGCGACCTCGGTGAAGCTGCCCCCAAGGGTGCCGTTCAGGAAGAGGGCCAGCGCCGCTGGAAGGCCATGAGCCCCGGCGAGAAGGCTGTAAGTAGAAGTTCCTGTCCTTCGTTACCAAAGAGGCGCACGTACTGACTCGACTACAGGGCTGGAACAACGCTTACCAGTACAACCTCCGCCTGTACCAGGCTCGTGTCCACGCCTACAAGCAGGGTGGCAACCCTGACGCCAGGCTCATGGATGATGATGCCGCTCTGAAGTACGCCGATGAGCACCAGATCCAGATCGCCCCTACGGAGGTTGTCCCCGACGTTGAGGACGCTATTGCCGACCAGCTGGTCCAGGGAACCTCTGCCGATGCGGTTGGTGAGGATGACGACGAGGAGGAGGCTCCTGCCCCCGTGAAGACTCCTAAGAAGCCCGCTTCCACCCGCAAGCGCAAGACTGCCACCCCTGCCGCCGAGGCTGAGGCTGCTAAGAACGCCGGAACGCCTGCTAGCCCTGATAAGAAGCGTCGCCGCACATCAACCAAGGCTGCTGATGCTGTGGAGGAGCCCGCAACAGGCAAGAAGAGCCGCAGCAAGAAGAAGAACTAAAAAAGAGTTGATTCAAGTTGTCTCTTTCTCTTTCACTGTCTATTTTCTTGGTTTCTGGGTTTTTGCAAAGATGATACCTCGTTGCGCGGTCAGTTGCGGCCTTCTGGTCGCCCACTACGTCGGTGTTCATGCCAACCGACTAGGTTAGGGATGCGGACCGCTTTAAGGTCCAGTTGCACGTTGCGTGTGCGGGCGGCGTGTATGATTTTACAGGGGTGAATATGGGTCTCAAATGGGTACGTGGGGAATACAAATCGCTTCAATGGAGGACTTGAGCGAGATGGAATCGACGGCTTTTGGGGTTGGCTTGCTTTGCTGTTGAGCCCTATGGGGTGTCCTGTACGTGAAGTTATGATGGACATGAAATCAACAAATATTTGATCGTTATCTGGCGTTTACAATTGATCCTTCGCACAATCTCAACATCGACAACCGTCGTGCCCACCACACGACGTGGCGTACTCAGCCCAAAATGAAAACTTTCGATCACAACGACAAGATTGGTTGTGGTTGATTGAGTGTATTGATCTTGCGATGCTATTCGATACAGGTTGCCTAGTTGAAGCTCACTCGGAGGCTTTCTATGTCTCAAATTGGGCTGTTGAGGACCAATCATGAGAAATATCGACGCGTCGATATCGGTGTAGAAGCAACCGATTTTGACTTGGTTTTTGACGAGGCAATTAATTATAGAGGCGGGGAGTTACGAAGAGGCGCGTCCTTTTCGTGGATAGACTTACAACTGCCATGACAAACAAACTCGTTGTGAGTACTGAAATAGAGGCTGTATATTGCTTTTGCTTATGATTCATACTAAGTATATCCGTGTCATCATGGGTTCAATTGCACCCTGCCCTCCGCTCAAACATGTTCTCCCTTCCCCAGGCTAGATGGAAGCTTTCCCCTCACTTGGCGAACAATTAGGTCGTGTCTACCGAGCTCATCCTCGAGTCCCTAGGTGAAGTAGATACTCTACTACTTCCCCCCTCCCCCCCCTCCCCCCCGGCCCCCAACACACACAAAAGAAAAAGGGGGGCGGGCGGGGGAGAACAAGGGGAAAAACAATTATTTACTCCCAACTTCATGCTGTGTGCTCAGTACACGTAAAACGCCTGCGTCAGAGGCAACTCCTCGGCCGGATCGGCCCGACAGACCTCGCCGTTGGCCTCGACGACGTAGCTCTCCGGGTCGACGCGCATCTTGGGCATGCTGTCATTGTAGCGCATGTCCTTCTTGCCGACGCCGCGGCAGTTCTTGACGGCCTCGACGCGCTTCTTCAGGCCGTACGACGCGATGGCCCCTGAGGCGATGGACGACGCAGAGACGAAGAGGACGGATGATGGCGGGACCAGGGGCGCAAACATGGGTCGCGCGATGATGGGTTGCACCGTCGGGATCGAGGCGTTGGGGTCGCCCTGCGAAGCAACTGGGTTAGCTGGACGGGGAATTCTTTTCTTTTATCCTCGCGTTTGATGGAGACTCTTCTTACCATCTGGGCCGACGCGATGAGGCCGCTCTTGATGACGAGGGTGGGCTTGGTGCCGAACCACGCCGGGTCCCAGACGACCAGGTCCGCGAGCTTGCCGACCTCGATGCTGCCCACGAGATGACCGAAGCCCTGCGCGAGGGCCGGGTTGATGGTGTACTTTGACACGTAGCGCTTGACGCGGAAGTTGTCTGCGCCGGTGCCCTCGTCTTCGGGCAGGGAGCCGCGCTGGACCTTGTTCTTGTGGGCCGTGTTCCAGGTGCGCAGGACGACTTCGCCGCAGCGGCCCATTGCCTGGGAGTCGGAGGACATCATGCTGATGGCGCCGAGGTCGTGGAGGACGTCCTCGGCGGCGATGGTCTCGGCGCGGATGCGGGATTCCGCGAAGGCGACGTCCTCGGGAATGTTCTTGGACAGGTGGTGGCAGACCATGAGCATGTCGAGGTGCTCGTCGAGGGTGTTGCGCGTGTAGGGGCGCGTGGGGTTGGTGGAGGAGGGCAGCACATTGGGGTGCTCGACGACGGAGATGATGTCCGGGGCATGGCCGCCACCGGCTCCCTCGGTGTGGTAGGTGTGTATGGTGCGGCCGGCGAAGGCATTGATGGTTGACTCGACGAAGCCCGACTCGTTAAGGGTGTCTGTGTGGATGAGGCACTGGACGTCGAGCTCGTCACAGACGCTGAGGCAGGTGTCGATGGCCGCCGGGGTGGTGCCCCAGTCCTCGTGGAGCTTGAGACCGCAAGCGCCGGCGTGGATCTGATCGCGCAGGGCCTCGGGCGCCGAATCGTTGCCCTTGCCTGTGATACCGATGTTGAGGGGCAGCGAGTCGCAGGCCTGGAGCATCTCGCGCATGTAGTTCTTGCCGGGGGTACAGGTGGTCGCGCTTGTGCCGGCGCTGGGGCCGGTTCCGCCGCCAAGCATCGTCGTGATGCCTGACGCGATGGCTTCGTTTGCTTGTTGAGGACAGATGAAGTGGATGTGGGTGTCGATGCCGCCAGCGGTGATGATCTTGCCTTCCCCGGCGACGACGTCCGTACAGCTGCCGACGATCATGTTGGGCGTCACGCCGTCCATCACATCCGGGTTACCCGCTTTCCCGATTCCCGTGATCATGCCGTTCTTGACGCCAATGTCGGCCTTGTAGATGCCCGACCAGTCGACGATGAGCGCGTTCGTGACGACCATGTCGAGCGATTCCGAGTCCGGTCGCCCCGTCGCCTGGCCCATGCCTTCTCTCAACGTTTTGCCACCGCCGAACTTGCACTCATCTCCGTACACGGTGAAATCCTTCTCAACTCGGATCCAGAGGTCGGTGCTGCCAAGCCGGAGCAAGTCGTCGGTCGTGGGGCCGAACATGGCTGCATAAGCGGCCCGCTCCATCTGGTACAGATCCGTGAAGTTCAGAATGGCCTCCGGTTCAGGAGCATGAGCGAAGCCGGCTAGTTGCAACTTTTCGACAATCTCCCTTGCACGCCATAGCTCAACACCTCCTGTTGCCAGCCTGTTACCACCGCGAATGACCTTGTTCCCGCCGATCTCGACGAGAGTCACAGTCTTGATGTCTCCGGGCTCAAACCGCACCGAGGTGCCGGCGGGGATGTCCAGACGGTAGCCATATGCCTTCTCACGGTCGAACTCGAGCTGGGGGTTCGTCTCGATGAAGTGGTAATGTGAGCCGACCTGGATTGGGCGGTCACCCCTACTCGTCACCTTGAGCCTGATGCGGTTGCGGCCTTGGCTGAGTGTCACTCTCTTGGAGGCGACGACTACCGCACCGGGCTGTCTTTTGGACTCATACACCGCCATCTCGGGCAAGGCAAAGATGTCGTTGCTGGGTACCGGGAGGAAGCTCCCGTATAAGGCACGTGCCAGGTCTCCATCGTTTGTTGAGATTGGGTTGTGGACAGTGACAAGATATGTCCCTGAGGGAAAGGTGCCCTCGACTTGGATCTCATGAAGGGTACTACATACTGCGGGGAGGACATGACGCCTCCCCAGCATAGTAGCACCCAAGCTCATCAGGTCCGCAACAGTGTGTTTGCCATCGCGAATGAGTTCTTGCAAGTTGCTCGCGATGAGAGCCTATCATGAGTGTTAGTGCATGAGGGATATGACTGGAGCGATATCGCCATTGCGTCATGTTTCCATACCGTTGCTTCTGAGTGATTTAACTTGACGCCCCGGGCAAGGCGACGCTGAGCCAGGAAGCCCAATTGAGAAATGGTGAGCTTATCGAGCTACAATCACGACGTCCCCCGTTAACGTTGCCGTTCATTTTTCTTTGGCCCGCCAAGGCGACAGGGATGTGTAAGAGAGGGACACTGGGCGTAACGAAGGCAACGTACCTCTTTTGGTACGAGATGCATCCTAGCGAATTCTTGTTTTCTCAACCCAGGACTTCTCAAAGACGCGGCTAAGACTTGAAGTTGAGAATGAGAAAGATAGAAAGACCAAAAAACCCTCCCGTCAGCACGCGATGGGCGCCATACCTAGACCAGAGCACTCCCAGGAGATAGCGGCCGCCCGTGCCCAGGCTCGTCCAGTTGGTGACTGCCCTCGGGCCTGGACCGGCGGCCAAGTGGAATGGGTTGATAAGTGATAAGGCCCAGGGCTTTGGATGAGTTCCCGTAAAAGGCAGGCTCTAATAGGTCCCCCACCATGCTGCAGTACCCCGCACAAGGAAGCTCCTTGGGGGTACAGGCACTCGACTACCAATACGCGATTCGATGCTGTCTAATAGGCATTACGTCCAATTTTAGGCGATAAGCTTGAGCGTTGTCTCATGCATCGGGCATCCGAACACCTCCGTGTTAAACCTCCAACGTCTGCTGTTTTTCCGAGTTGACAATGTGCGTTAGTGAATGACAATAGCACCAATGAAGACGACGACTCGTAGCCGTACGAACAACCTACTTGTCACATGTGCGTCGCAGATTCGGGAAGCCAACACGGCTGCTGTAGGAGTGGCTCAGCTGGTTCGACGACATGTCTAGATGGAATGACACTTACAGCGTACAACACGACCATTCCGACGGCATAATGCGACACCTCCTACGCCACTGACTCAATAACGAAGATTCCCTAGGTTGATGAGGTCTAGCTGAGGAGAGCATCATGCCGAAAACATATCCCAAGTCGACCAAGAGGCAAGGAGGAAGCAGATGGCAGTGGGATGCCCACTAAGTTGGTCTGAATGCAGTATTGACGAATGGCGATCTCAGTCACCGAAGGGGTTTCCGGGAACAACCACTTGGAAAGGTCTACTCCTGCCTCAAATGATGGCTGTCATCACAGAAGTAACCCGGAAAGGTTTGATGCAAGGGCTCAAGTGAATGGACATGTATTAAGAAAGGAGCTTAGAAAGACTTTGAAAAGGTGACTCCCTTGTGCTCAGATGCTTGTCAGGCAATGGTTCTGTGCGACTGGCCACTACAACTTGGCAGTTGCAGCCCAGATGGTTTGGGATATCCATTGAGGCAGCCCAAAAGAACCTGGAAGGACAGAAGGGCAACATGGATTTATTGGAGTGTTACTATTAGTAGCAACTGCGCACTCCGCCTTTGCCAATTCATGCCATTCCCTGCGGTTCGGGTTGCTTTGCTATCTCATATCGGGCAAATCATTCATTCAAACAGGAGTCACCACAATGGTAACCGCCCGAACCATTATAGATATTGACGAGACAGACATTTATGAAGAGAGTTATATATGGCTTGAAGCCTCCCGAAGAGATAGAAACACTCACGTAAGTAAGCTCAGGCCTGAAAAGTTACCATTTGTCTGTGTTTGCCTCATTAGGGACCCATCAAGCTCATCCGGTTAAACATCCATCGAAATGAAGCTCTCCAACCTGGTTCTCCTGACAGCAGTGTCATTTGTTCTAGCCAAGGACGCATGGTGTCATAAGAAGGGCGTAGGCCAGATCTACATCGGTGGCCAAGTCGTCCCAGTCAACAACCGTTACACCATCTCCGCCTACGATGTGAAGGAAGACATTTCGGACGTATGCCATGACCTGTGGATGGAACTGCGCAAATTCTGGATGTGCCAGTAAGCAAGAAAACTCTCTTTCACTATCGGAGTCATGTGTCCAAGTCTAACTTTGTTTTACCACAGGGTATGGTCTTTTGGTCGGTTCAAACAGTACTGTCGCGATGGCGGAGATGGTTTGCTCAAATGGGAGTTCGAGTCTGGATTAGCCTGCAACAAGGGGATGGTTCAGGCTGCCTGGTGGGAGGCCACGAAGAACAAGTACGGCAAAATCGTTTGCGAGAGCAAGTGAGAGTTTTGCATGAACGTTTTCCTCTGCGTTACGTATATCCGATAACCACTTTGCGTTTTGCGGATTGGTGGTTCTAGTCTAAAGAAGGTTTGCTGATCTGATGGACGACCCAAGACCAACCTTCACTTGAGGAATCGATGGCGTTCCGTGGCAACTTGCCCATTCGTATATAAAGGGACACACTCCAGGAAATATTATACATCTTTCTCTTCATCTTCATTACGAGTCTCTTCGATACAGTGCATATCAACCATACAACTACCCAAACAACCTTATCACAACTACTACCACAACATCTTTCACAATGAAGGTCTTCTCAGGAATCTCTCTTATTCTCGGGACTGCTGCCTTCGCGGCAGCAGCACCCACGCCCGAAGTCCCAGGACACCTTGAACCAGGCGTGTCGTGTATCGAGACCAAGGGAAAGATTCATGAGAAGGTCAAAATCTCCTTGTCCAGACGTTACATCTTGGAGACCGAGAACATTCCCAAGGACACAGACATTGCAGAGGTTTGCGGCAACCTTTGGAAGGGATTGCAGCGTTTTGGGCCTCAGTAAGTTCTTTCTCACCGCTCCATTTATCCGGCGAAGAGATGTAGTTCTAACCACGTATTACAGGTGCGCTGCTTGGTCATACAAGACCTACCCTCACTACTGTGGCGAGAGCTTGGTTACGAAGGGAGAGCTCGAGTGGAAATTTGAGACCAGCATCCTGTGCAACAGCGGAATGGTCGAGTCTGCCTGGTTCAATGCCAGTAAGTATTTGTATCGACACCCTCGCGGACTACTGGGCTAACACATTGTGTTTTAGCGCAAAACGACTTCGGTATTGCCAAGTGCGAAGCTCAATCCGATGAGGCCTCGGATGAGGCCTCGGATGAGCCCTCCACCGAGACCACCGACGAGACCACCAGCGAGACTTCTGATGCAATCTCTGATGAGACCCCCACAGAGACCACCGGCGAGACCTCTGATGAGATCTCCGCTGAGCCCTCTGATGAGTAAACCCACCCTTGTGTGGTTCCAAGGATCTCTTCGGCCTCGACAGATGCAAGTGGCAGTATCCAACGACACCAATGACTTGCAACCCCAGAGATGTTGTCCAGTTCGAATATGATACAGTGAGATCGCCCCTGGGCTCTCTTCTGGGGGAGCATAGTTTTGGATCGGTATGTTGAGTTGTCGTTTGGGTTGGTACGGGCTTCGTTCCCTTCGACCAAGGTTCGAGTATGGAAAATATCAAGCATGTCCACGGTTCACAGGGTTTTCCTCCCTATCGTTGCCTAGAATCCTATTATAGTAAAGTTTTCAAGTTCTTCAGAGCTTCCTCGAAGGGTATTAGCGTGTGGGAGGCAATTTCTGAGCGCCAGAAGGTATCCCACAGGATGAGCCTAAAGGTCTCATGGTTGTGACTGCTTGTTGTCGCCCATGCCGTCCTAATCCTTCTGTAAAGGCTGCAAATATCCATGAGTAAAAGCCAGGAAACCTCTCGATGGCCCAAATAAACTTCAAAGTATTGCTTCTAGTCCCTTGGTATCTTCGCAATTGTGATGGCAGAGTTCACAAGCGCCATCTGAGGAAGCCATTGAGTGTGGTACAAAACCCGCCAGGAACTCAGTTTAATCATCATTGACTACTGATAACTTTGTTGATTCAACCTCAACCTGACTGTGTCCCGGCCGCTATTGATAATAGCAAGTCCGAAAGTCCCTGTCTGCACTCCAGGCCTCTATGAATGCCACAACGCCGTCGACTATGCAAAGTGAAAGTCGATAAGCCTATCGCCCAAATCAAGCAAAAGACATGCCAGTCCCAGTCATAACATATGCCACCGTTTGTCCCTTGTCAGTCACCGAGCAGTGCAGGTTGATATCTCACTCCTCCTCGACCTCTTCATCCCACTGCGCCTTCTCCTTCTTCATCAGGTCGCTCATGAAGTTGGACTTGAAGATGGACGAGTCGGGCTGCTCGCTGCGCGGAACCTTGCCCAAGTTCTCGTCATCGAAAACCGATCCTATAGTATCGATCCACCGCTTGCGCCGTTCCATGAGCGTCTTAGTCATATCGCCAATACCTGGTCTGGCCATACCAGCCGCGCCGCCGACAGCATGACTGCCACCACCCGCACCGCCAGGACGCTTGTTCTTCTTGCTCTTGCCCATGGTGCGGGTCCGCTTAAGGTACGCAGCTTGGACCTGTGAGTCCAGATCTTCGAGAATGGTTTGATATTCTTGGTGAGCCATGCGTTCTTTGACAAGCTCCGTAAGCCTGGTCTTGCGTGCGCCATTGATAAGCATCTGCTCTCGAAGGCGACCCTGCAACAGACGTAAACGCGCTGCCACCTCGTCATCGTATGCGCCGTCATACTCGCTCTCGAAGTTGCCTTCCTGGGGCAGGAAGCCAATATGCCTCAACTCCTGTTTGATTCGCTCGTCGACTTGACTGTACTCCAACTTGGGATGTGACGCCTTCTTCCAAGCCTCCGAGTTCGATTCGGGCATGAAGGCTGCGGGTGGAACCGGTGGCGCCTTATCGTCACTAAAGCTCTGCTGCGCATCCCCATTCTCCCCATTAACGCTGCCATTCATTGCGACGTCGCCATTAGTGACACCGTTAACGCCCGTCTTTTCTTCCTCTGCCTGTGGTCGATTTTCGGGTCGCATTGCCTGCATCAATCGTGATAGCAGCGGTCCGACTGAGAGTTTGTCTGTCTCTGCTACTTCGTCGTCCATGTTGTCGATCGCACCGCGGGCTTGATTCGGAGCCAATTGTTCGCGCCCGTTCTGGGGTTTGTCGAGAGCCATGGCGCCATCCTCTTCCGACCAAATTTCGGAGTAGTGTTTCTTGCCTCTTTTGGGCATGTGGAAAGGCGTCACACGGTCGCCACGCTCTCTAAGAAAGGCCAGATCCTCTTCGGCGAAGGGACGAAAGTATGGTTCGATGTATGTTGAGAAAGTTGTGAAGCTGATCTGGTTATTGGGTTTGGCGCTACTAAAGTCCTTTTCGGGTGGATCTCCTGCGATGAGATCGGCCAGATCGCTTCTGGGGAAAACAGCGACAGAGTATATCTCCTTTAATTCGTCTTCAGACATGCCGGAATGTGTCGGGCGAATTTCGTAGACTGTCGGGTCGGGGAAGGTGGAAGGGTCGTCGCCGAATGTGTGCGCAGCGGGTTGGGCCTTTTTGGGCGGCGCACCCTCGTCCTCTGAACTTTCCTCCTCTTCATTTTCTTCTGCTTTTGTTTTTTCGTCGACTTCCATTGCTGAGGGCGTGGCGGGCGCGACTGGTGACAGGGAAGAACTGGCTGAGTCGTTGTCGCGCGAAAGCTTTCGTGGTTTAGTGGATTCCCTAAGCGGGGATGTCCGCTCTGGAGCAGCGGGTGAGGTCAGTACTGAAGTGAGTACGAGGAACACTCGCGGCAACGAGTTGAGCTTCGGATGAGCGTCGTAGGCCCCACGAATAAAACAAGGAAAAATTGAAAAGGGCACTAAGCCACGCAAGGCCAAGAAAGGGTAGCGACCTACCAACTCCAGCATCCTGGGGTGCCAGGGTATCGGCGGCCTTTCTCTTCTTCTTGTTCGTCTTGCCGGTCTTTTTGGAATCACCCTCAGTCTTGCCGCCCTCGTTCGCGCCTTCGTCAACATCGTTGATGTACTGCTTGCGCGTGTTGGCTAGTATGCGCATACCCCTATCACAGAAGTTGCTCCGTCTATCGATGGTTTCTTGTAGGCGCGAGAGGCGGGAGATCATGCCCTCAATGGTCTTGGAGTCCGGTATCATCGAGCTAGGTATGGCTTGGTCGACGAGGTCGTCATAGGTGAGGTTACGGAACTGCTCGACGCGGAGCTCGAGGTAATCAGTGTCGACAGCTTCGATGGGTGGCAGACTGGCGGATGGGACTACAGAGCTCGGGGTTGTGTTGCGGCTTCGCTGTCGCATTGCGTTGGAGCCGGCCTTCTTGCCAGTGCCCTTCTGGCTCGCTGGGGGAGGCATCGTGGCTGGTTGTGGTCGGTCTTTTCGATGAGATACAAATATTGATGAAGGTGGGTCATGCGGATCGTCTCCGTCGATTGCTGAGATGGATGTATGTCGAGGTTTGGAACCTGGTGGTTGATAACAAGCGTCACTCGGAGGTCGATATCGCACTGCCCTGCACGCCAAACAGCCTTACTGGATTGGTTAGTAGGAGCAAAAGTATGGGTCGCGCGTCCTCCCTGGTTGTCGCCGATGGGCACACCCTAGCGTTGTGACTGGAAAGTCTGGGGATGTGCCTGATTCGTACCTACCTACCCTGCTTGCCGCTGTGAGGACGCGCCGGAAAGTACCTCTCAGCGCGTAAGCTAAGGTACCGTGTGCGGAGCTCACTTACCGCGGTCAGGGACACAGAATTTTGAAATTTTTGTAGAGAGATGGTACTAGCAAGTGTGACTTCGTCCCCAACAGAAACTTGAACCGGGTAGTTCTTCTCTTGCTTATACTGGACATAACTTACGCTGTTTGTGTAGGCAACTAATACGCCGCCCTATTGACTGACCCCTTCGTGGTGAGCTCCTGGGCGTTACTTGCCAAACTCTGCCCACAAACAAGACGAATTTCAGCCAACTCTTCTTTGAGTGTACGTCTCATTGGGCCAAAGGATGAGTTTTAGCTTGCTTGTGAACACAAAGTCGGTCCCCCCCCCCCCCCCCCCCCCCCAACATCATCTTGAACAATGCCTTTACATGGTAGTCATCATGAGAAGATAATTCTTGCACCACACTTACTATGATAGCGAGCAGTTCAAACGAGTTGTGAGTTGAAACCAAATTCGCCATATCGTCCTTGCTGAATTCTATGCTCGGAAATATCTGATCACATCCATCCTGAACCAACCATTATAAGTCGTCTTGCCCACTCCCTAACTCATTCGCTTTCCTGAATCGAGCCATCATAGTTCAACTAACTTCATAACAACCCAGGTAATATTCACTTCTTCCCACACACAGTTCAAAGTATGTTGTATCGCGACCAAATTCACAGAGAGAAGCTTGTGATCTCAGAACCACCCATGTGGTCCATCTCCGGCGTGGGAGGAGGCAAGTTCTCCACCTTTGTGCAGATCCAGCACGAGGCGTACATGTTGACGCGATCGATGCAAGCACCCTCTGTGCGGGCACCATGGCGCTTAGCAGAGAAGCCGTGGGCTTCAAAAACCTTCACATACCAGGGGCCCAGAGCCGAAGAACGCAGGAGCACGCGACCTCCCATCCTGAGAGCGCGGTTCAGCTTGGTGATCTGGGCGGCGGCCGCCTGGGATCCAGAGTCGAACCAGTCCATGCTGTCCATGATGACGGCAACCGTCAGAGTGCCTGGGGTGATGCGGTTGATGACCTCGTCGATCTCGTCGGTGTGGATGCGCAAGCCATCAAGGGCACCTGGGCGGGAGAGCTTGGCGTGGGCCCTTTCGGAGAGGTAGTCAGGGTGGCAGCGGCGAGTGAAGTCTCCCGTCATGCAGACATGGTAATAAGGATTGTTGGTGGCAATGTGAGTTTGCTCGGCGACGGGATCGAGGGTGTCTACCATGTAGCGCCAGATGGCATGGGAACGGACCTTGCGGTGGGTAGGCGAAGGACCCTTCACGGCCTCGCTCTCGGCGTGGTCATTCTCGATCATGGCAAGCTGATTCTTGGGAACGCCGAGGGCGGCCCAGAGGAAGCTCTCCTGACTGATGACGAGGTTGCACACAAGTTTGGACAAAAGGGCGGGCCGGATCTTGTTGCGCCAGGTCTCGCGCTGCTCGTTGAGCGTCTTTGCAGAGAGGAGCTCCTTGACAGCGGCACGACAGCCGAAGATGCGGGATATCCAGCGGAAGACGCGAATGGCATGACGGGAGCCACCTGTGTCGTAGAGACCATAGCCCTTGCTGTTGGAGAAGACGTGAACGTTCTGGAGCCAGTATTGGAAAGCTCGGCTGGACAGGTGGGGAGACAGCTTGGTCAGGAGAAGCTCGCGGAAATCCGGATGCTTGCCCTCTCCGAACAGCTTCCAGAAGTCCTCGTAAGGGAGAGCAGTGTAAGATGCAACCTTTAGTTCCAGAAGATGGTTTTGTGTCGGGTTCAGGTCAACAGCATGGATTCTGGCTGGACTCTGGAGAGCGTAGGAAAGAATGTTATCTCCAGCGCTGGTGATAGCCAGCACGACGTCATCCGAACCGAGTTCGAGCAAACGCGCGTCCACCTGAGAGTCTTCCCATGTGAAGGCGTAGATGTACTCGTCTTTGAACTGCTTGTGCTTCTGAAGTTGATCGTCGTAGTAGATACGCCAGTGGTGGTTCTGGTAGAAGAATGAAGGCAGAGGCAAGTTAGCGGACAGATTCTGGATCGCAGTCATGAAGGCCTTGGACCGGATCTCTGGTGCGGATCTGTCGATTGCACGGGTAAGAGCATCGCCCTGGTTGGCAGGTAAGAGGCAAGGAGACTCAGTGGCCAGAGCGTCAATCTTCTCGATAATCTCATGAGGGAGACTCGAAGAAGAGAAGGGTTTCTTGTGGCATCCGACCCAGATGTAGTATGGGATGCGGCCAAGAGTGTAGTTGCGGGTGTTGACGTTGAGCATGGTGCCAAATTTGTATTCGAGGTAGTCACGACGGCTAGCCTCAAGGCCAACTCGGTCAAGGTCGAACCAGGCGCGCCAGAAAGTCCTCAGGAACCAGTTGACGTGACGACCGACGAGACCACCAGTGTAGTTGCGGAAAGCGAAATCAACCTGGGACTGAACGTAGAAGTCGATGACTCCCATTACGCCATTGGGAGACAGGAGAGAGGTGAGCGATTCGATGACGGAGTAATAGTCAGGCTACGGATCGGAGGTTAGCTTAATGTCATGATTGTTCCCAGCCTCTGAGACCTACAATCATGGACAAGCTGTACGACATGGTGATGAGATCCGCGCCACCGTGCTCAGCGCGCTTCTGGGAGAAGTAGCTCAAGACAGGCGAGCGCGGAGGGATGCGGTTGTTCGGAAGATCATTCTCATAATCTTCCAGGCGAAACTTTCGCGCATCCTCGCAAACGACCTTGACATTGTTCCAGCCAAGGCGTTCGAAGCGCTGTCGAGCAACCTCACAGAGCGATGGTGAGAAATCGACGAGATAGATGCTGGAGAAATACTTGGGGACGTCGACAAAGGCGGACATAGCCTCGATGTTCCAGCCCGTTCCTCCACCGACCTGTGTATCGTGATCAGCAATGGCTAGTAGCATTACTAGGGGCAACTTACATCAACCCAGATGCGCTTCTCCCTTGCCCCCTTCTTCGAAGCCTTCTCGGGGGCCTTAGCCTTCAACTGTGCTGCGACAAGCGCCAGCATGTCCTCTCTGCCTTGCAAGAGGACCTTCCTGGTAGCATCGTATGCGCCGGCTTGCTTCTCATAGAAGCTTTCAAGGGCATCCTGTTGAGTGCCCTTCTTGTCGCCGTTATGCGGCTTGATGAAGCAGGAGTAGAAGAAAAGAAAGAAAGACCTCAGGAGGCCAGGTGTATCATTAGTCTCTCCATTCTTAGATAATAGCTTGGAAAATAGTAAGCCGCTGAGGGCGACTGCGCTGAGTCCGGCAAAGGTAGTCTTGGGGTCGAGTTCGAGGGGCAACGTCATGTTACCACCAAGAGAAGCCATGGTATTCTCTCATTGCTCTGGGCAGAGAGAGGAAGTGTTGAAGCGGGGCCGAAGCTTTGGCAAGTTAATTGACGTAGAAATTGAGAGTCTGGAGAGAAGGCAAGACCAAACCAACCAATCTTCGCGTACTTTAGACACAACGCGAGTAATATATATATCTTCTAGAGCACCGATTGCGGTCTTTTCTCAGTAGGTCACTCGACCAGGCACATGTAGTCTCTACATGATGTTAATGACTGTGGCTACTTAGACCAAAAGGTAGCAGTTACGTAGCAATGACTCAACAGAGTAAGTGATATGCTGTCATTAAACCGAGTCGCAAGCAGACAAAACCATGGGCGAAGTGAAGGACCCTGAAAGAAAGCAACCCCACTACGAGAGCTCAATTGAGTCAACCCCGCCAGCTCGTTGTCTAGGTGTAGCGTGAGTGAGGTAAACACGAATGCCCATGCAGGCCCATGTGGACCAGCCTGTGTTGACCAATAGCCAGAGCACATGGGCAAACCATCTGGACGTCAACGCAGCGTCTGTACAACCAATGTTGTCTGAGCCAACGTGCCTTGCGCCAATCCTTTGTGAGTTTAATGGCACGGGAATCTGCGAAACACTCCAGGTTGCCTCTTCCGATCTCGTGGGGTGCTGAACCTGGTTATGAGAAGCTTCCCCAACGTTATTGCTTTAGCAGTGCCATTCCGGGACGTGCCACGTAGATTCCATCTTTGACAGAATTCGCATTCATCGCGCGTCGAGGCAAGAGACTCCGTGTCGATAAGGGGCTCACTCAAGCCTGACCTGGACTTCAGTGGGAGCCCGCCGCTGGGGCTTGTTGTCCCAGGATGAGATGCCGAGATACCAAACCACGCTAAAGCGCCACCCGGCCTGTCAATGGTGCCGTGGCTTGCCAACCGACACGGACTAAACCGTACGTTTGAGCCAGACCAGGAAATTGCTTGTTGCCATGCATAATCGTAGCTAGAGTGCAGAATACAAGCTATGCTGCAGCAGAGCGTGATGCCAATGGGAGATGCGACCCAGAGCACATGGCCCATCGAGAGTCACCAGAGCGCTTAAGCGTAGACGAGAAGTTGCCGTCCTGCTAAGGTAGAGGGATGGATTCCCCAGTGGAGTTTTCTGGTCGAGAGGAGATGGGCTTCGACCCGCTCCTGTTCAGCAACTTCACTGAGCCGATTCCCTCCGTCGTTGTAATAGTCAGAAGACGGGATCCCATGTCTTGAATCAGACGGTTGTGAACGGGCTCACGGAGCCTTCGTCTCCCACCTCGGAAAAGCAAGGCTCTTTGGGCATCCCACTCCAAGCTCCCCGCGGTACCTGCGGCCTGACTTATCAACAGTTCAGTTCGATAATGCGAGAACGCGGTGGGATGCGTGGGATCGCACTAAGCTAGACGGTATTCGCGGTGAGGTTGAGCTTTCGACTTGGCTGTGTCGATAATTTTGTTCATGATGGGTATGTCGGGTAACGTTGTCTCGAAATGGGATTTTTCTTGAAAGTACGGAAATAGGTGTACAGTGCCATGTCACAAAAAAAACCCCCAAAAAAAAACGGTAATTGCAGTTTTCTCAAAGAAACCAGTGCTTTTGAGCTTGATTATTAAACTCTATATATAATAAGTGGAATCTAGTAAGATTTATATTAACTTTTTTTATATTCTATTAAATATATATAAGATTTAACTTAATACTATATAATATTAATAGAATTATTTAATAATTAAATTTATAATATTTAAAAGTTTCCTATAATAAAATTATAATTATATTTTGGAATATTTAAAGAAATCTTTATATTTGAGATATTAATAATAGAAATTAAATCCTATTTTCTTATAAAATTTTAATTATAAAAGTGTAGTGGTCTAAAATCTATGAAATTCGGGAATCACTGGTGTGAAATTCCAAGTTGAACCCCTTTTTTTTTTTTTGACACCCCACTGTACTGACACTCGTTCAAGCTGAAATGGAACCTTGAGAAGTGTGAGAAGGCTACTCTTTCCGCGTGCAATAGAATAAATATCGCAACGACCAACTAAGTGGAACGCGACAATGTCGTGCTATTCACATCTTGCCCTTTCCGCAGCTTCCATGTCTTGACCGTTCCTACTAACGAATGTGAGAACTATAAGATAGTCAGAATGCCATTTCCCTTAGCCTTTTCGTCGTGATAGACTCGAGATAAACATTGCGTACTCTTAGGTAGAGCGTGGAAAGTTCCCAATCACTCCTCTTCAAACACAATGTTCCTCTATGTCTGCCCTTCAACAATCATGATTCAAGAAGATATGATTGAGCTTACAACAAATGCGTTTCGAGCTTATATATACTTAAGGAATAAGGTTAATACTAGTTATTACTTTATATAAACTAATACTCTATACTAAGCTATACTTGAGAAGGGCTCCAACAAACAGCACCGCCGGCCTTGGCATTATTGGAGCGGGGTGAGTTTGCCATCGGAGGCGGAGGCACACCCAGCCCCAGCCCCCGACTCGCCGGCTTCATCTTCCAGTGTACCACTTGATGCCAAACTGATACCGATATCATGTCCCTGATACCTGACTTCATCTATGCCCTGAAAGACACCAGCTTCTCCCCTTCTACATTTCGAGTTCAGAAATACACATGATGTAAAGCTAAATCAGTATGACAGACTGGACTCACTGTGTGGGACCCCGCCGTAGCCAAGGTCGTAACATCGGTTTTGTTGGCAGAAAACTCCTTTCGACGAGCAGTGCCTGATAGCTTCAACACCCGGTTCATTGACCAAGAATTCAAATTTGCCTAGACTGGTGGTTTTACACTGGCCATCCCAATTCTAAACCCTAGCGCCTCCAAATCACGTACATTCCTCCCTATGCCCCCATCATGGCTCCAATAACCCGGCACACGCCGTCTCCGTAGCTCTTCTCCCACCCTTGGCCTCCAAGGTTGGGATTCGCTACGGGCACATAAGACTTTGAATTATCAATTCCCAATGCCCTACTACGAGCACAATAGTTGCAAACAACGCGACCTCAACCTAGAGCTTCTAAGCCTTCCACATGCGAGCAACGGCCTCAGTGACACCGACATCACTGGTCTCGAACTCGTAGAGACCGAGACCGACGAGGACGGTCGCGACGTTCAGCGCCCACATGGTTCCCTTGCGAAGCTTGGGGTATGTGCGGGTAGGTACGTAATCGATGATGATGTTCTGGAACCCGGTGTGGGAGTGGACGAGGATCAGGGCGCAGAGGACCGCGTCGACCGTGGGGTTCAGGGAGCCCGCGGCGAAGGGGGTGATGGTAATGGGCACAAGGCCCGCGGCGAGGATGCGGTCGAAGCTCCAGTGGTAGGACCCATGGGCGGGGCTCGGGGGAGGAACGGGAGCGGGATCGTTTACTACGTCAGTTATATCAATATTTGCGGAGATATTTTCTGTCTTTCACGCGTTGTCATTGTCATACCTCCACCCTGAATAACCTCTGCATGGAGAAATAATTAGCAGGGTATTCGCCAGGTAAGCCAGGCGCAAGTATGCGGAGTACGTACGAGGAGCAGCGGGCAGGAGATCTCTCTTGGCGGTGTTGTGGAAAGCCGCAACTCTGATCGAGTTGTTGACGAAGTCCCTCTGGACGGTAGGCTTGACGAAAGCAGAGCGGGATGCGCTGGTCTTGGCTATACGGGCAGCGAGGGCCGTCTGCCTCAGCAAGGCAGGTCGCACAAACGAAGCCATTTTGGATGTGAAAGTAGAATCGCGCAGGCCCGTCAATTGGTAGATTCGGAGAGAACAGGTTGCGATTTCGAGTTGGTCGAGGGCCGTCGAGGGTTTTCCGCTGCGGGCTGGAATTGTGAAGAGAGAATTAGTAAGTGGATGATGCACTCGACCGGCGATGGCGATGATGGATTGCCGAGGAGCTTATTTCAGGTGTGCTGTGATTGGTCAGTCTCTCCCGAGCTGCCAGAATGCCCCACGTGATTCGGATCACGGGCGACGACGGACGGGGTCAACTGCCGGGTGACGGAGGAACAAAGATGCGCTGGTTCTTCTTATCGGCGAGCTGATAACGAAATTTTTGGACTTCTGCAGGGTCATGTTACGGGAGATGGAGCTTCTGGGGTGCAGGAGTATCAGTCATTCTGAGGCGATTCCGTCTCGACTCTTGCCATTGACGCGCTACCGTTCGCCAGCAGGTTGTTGTTCCTCATGTTGATATATCAGAACTCTTTGATACCCCTTCTGGATTAAGAATAAAAACACAGCGATGCTGTCGACACTGGGACCCCGCCTCCCCAATCTGCAGCGGGCTACCTGCAGACAGTGCGCGAAGTTGCCGGCGGTCCAATTGCAGCGAAACCGACTCAGATGGATCTCGACAAAGGTGATAGCGAAGCGCAGGGCGGCGGAGAAGGCTTGGGCGGAAAAGGCGGAGCTGATAAAGAACGGAGAGATCCCCCATATATGGGATTTTTTTGAAGAGCGTGGATACATCAAGGACGTGGCGGGGTGAGCATGGCGCCTCCCTCTTGGCCACTGGAACGTACCTAGCTGACCCATGGTGCCAGGCGCAAACCACAAGTCAAAGAACTGATGCGAACGAGGCGAATAGGCGCCTACGTGGGCGTCGATCCGACCGCTCCTTCCCTTCACGTCGGCCATCTGCTCCCGTTCATGCCTCTCTTCTGGATGTTCCTGCACGGGTTCCCGGCGGTGTCGCTGATCGGAGGCGCAACGGGCAGGATAGGCGACCCGACAGACCGTTTGAAGACGCGCGAGGCCATGAAGAACTCCGAGATCTCGACGAATATCACGAAGATCCACTACCAGATGAAAAAGCTCTGGGTTAATGTTGAGGAGCTAGGCAGGAGACACGGTATCAAGCCAGATGAGGCGGCGAAGAGGCATCTCGTAAACAACAATATGTGGTGGCAGAGCTTGCCAATGTACGATGTGTTGAAGAGGCTAGGGCGATTCATGCGGATAGGGCCCATGCTGTCCCGCGATACGTGCGTTATACCATCCAGTACACATGCAGCTGGAAGCGAGCTGACCAGAACAACAGCGTAAAGACCAAGATGGAAAAGGGAGACGGCATGTCCCTCGCAGAGTTCTTCTACCCCTTGATGCAAGGCTGGGACTTCTGGCAACTTTACTCCAAACTAGGCGTACAAATGCAGATCGGCGGCTCCGACCAGTTCGGCAACATCGTGGCAGGTATCGACTCGGTAAAGACCATCCGCGAATCCGAGGAGAACATCAACGAAAAGTTGCCCAGCACCTGGCAAGACGACCCCGTCGGCTTCACCGTCCCTCTTCTCACGGACTCCTCGGGTGCCAAGTTCGGCAAGAGCGCCGGTAACGCCGTCTGGCTCGACCCCTTCATGACCAACGCCTTCGACCTGTACGGCTACTTCGCCAGACGCTCCGACGCCGAGGTCGAGAAGCTCCTCCGCCTCTTCACTTTCCTCTCCACCGAAAAGATCACAGACTTGATGCGTGAACATGCGCAAGACCCGCCCAAGCGCGTCGCCCAGCACGCGCTCGCCTTCGAGGTCCTCTGCCTCGTCCACGGCTCCGGCGTCGCCCTTCGCGAACAGCAACAGCACAGGTTCATGTACAGCAAGGGAGCCGACGCCGACGCTGCCGCAGCTGCAGCCCCGTACCAGGCCGTCAATGGCCAGCCCACGACGCTGAACAACGCCCCAAAGATGGACATGCAGCTCCCCGCCGACCTGGTCCACAACCGAGGAATCGCCCGCATCCTCTACGCTGCGGGCCTTGCCAGTTCCGCTAGCGAGGGTGACCGTATCGCCAAGGGCAGCGGCGCCTACGTCGCCGCCGCGCCGGGCAAGGACATGCGCGGCCTGGTCCCCGGCAACCTGGACTGGACGCCCGTGAAGCTGTGGTTCCCCCAGGACGTGCAGAAATTCCTCATCGACGGCCGCATCCTCATAATTCGCAAGGGCAAGCACAACGTGCGCATCATCGAGGTTGTCAGCGACAAGGAGTGGGAGGAGAGCGGCCAAACTTACCCTGGCGAGCCTTTCAAGGGAAAGACGCGCGTGATCTTTCAGAAGCTCCAGAGTATGGCTGCAAACGAGGGAAGGAAGCTCACTAGGAAAGAGCTTCGTAAGGTGGTCGCTGAGAAGGTGGCCGAAGAAGAGGAGGCTGTTGCTGTGGCGAATAACCCGGATATTCGGTTCCCCACGAATAGGGAGCGCAAGCAGGTGCGGAGGGAACTTAAGAGGTCGGTCGCAGGAAACAAGGCTGAGAAGCTATGATTAGAGTACTATGATACCACGTATAATGCGTGAATAATGATGTACAATATGCTAGAAAATGTAAAAAAAACAAAACCCCATCCTCCCCGATATTTCAACTCGCGTTTGCGACGACCCTCACCGGTAAAAGACCGTCAAATCCCCCGTCGGAACAGGCAAAGCCTTGAGCTTCTCCATAATCTTCGCGTCCGTTAAGTTGGTCTCCGTAATGATCTGATCAAACGTGTGACACCCGTCCGTATATTTCTGCAACGGGTCCCCGCCAGCCTTGGGTCTCGCCTGCCCCGTCGCCAGCGCCGCCAGATACTGCTTCGAGACGACGTACTTGTGCGCGCGGTAAAGGCATCCCTTGATGACCCCAAACTGCACCAGCCTCCTCACATCCACGTACCGCAACACGTCGAACCCTGCCTCCTGGTGTCCCCTCAACCACTCCATGACGCTCTTGCCCACGCAGAAGCTCGTCATCAGCTTCACCAGCATAAAGTTGCTCACGCGTTGCCGGGAGTGGATGCAAACGTACGCGGCGCACTCGTCGACGATGCCGTCCTGGTTGGCGATGAAGTCGTGAATCCCCGGCCTCGGCGCGTAGCACGACCCGAAGAAGAACATGTCGAGCAGCAGCACGGTGTCGTAGTAGAGCAGGTGGCGCAGGGCGAGCTTGGCGAGGTCGAGCGAGACGTCGGCTGCCCAGGCGATGCGGCGTACGTCGTTGACGCCGTCAATGTGCGCGACGACTTTTTGCATCGTCAGGTCCCACGTCGGGTCGACGATTTCGGCGAACTTCATCTTGGCGACGGGGACATGCCAACCCTTCACCTGCGGCGGCGTGGCGTGATGGGGAAAGAGCTTCATGTTGATCGTGTTTGCGTCGTCTTCTCGAGGCTATCAGCCCACGGATGTGACGCATTGATGAGCGAAAAGAAAAAGGGACACACTCACCGACTGGAATCATGCACTCGCCGTAGTTATTCAAATCCTCCTTCACAATCTCCAGTAAGCTCTCAATCGGCCTGCGGTCCCCTCCCCTAGGACCCCCGCCGATCCCAGACCCCTCTTGGCTCAAATACTCGTTCTGCTTCTCCATCTCCTTGAACGTGACCGCTAGGCGGCGCACGACGGGCTCGTACGGAGCCTGGTCGGCATCAGCATCCAGCACGATACCGAAGTTGAAGATGAACTCGTTGCGCTGGTACTTCTCATGCGGGATCAGGACAGGGAACCCGAGGACGGCGAACTTGCCCTCAGGGTCCTGCACGGTCATGTACCTGTTGAAGAAGGCCTTGCGCGGCATGATGTATTCCTGCATCACGTCCCAGTCGATTAGCGGCGCCTTTGTCGCGTCGGAAGCCGCCGTGATGCATCCTGGCGGCGACTGGGCCACGATGTGCGGGCCTGTCCGGATGATGCTCAGGTCAGTAACGGCAAGCTCGCGTGGAAGAGGAGGTGTGGTTGATGAGGCTCAGCTGCACTTCATTGAAGCTTTGTGCCTCGGGCGAGAGCAATCACATGCCTTCTTTGGGAAGAAACCGAGCATAGAAGATGCCTTGGATCATGACTGCTACATCTTCCGATTCCGAATCTGTGTGGTGTGTTCTGGGTGTTCGACCCCTGCGTTGCGAGCTAGTTTGTTCAAGAAGGAAGTTGACGTCTTGCCTGGGTGCACGTTTTTCTGGATAAGTCAACCGCCCCATCTAAACAAAGTCACAATATCGATCAACACATGCGTAGGTCACGTTTGACGCGGTCTTTCCTCTCGAAGTAAAAATACAATGTTTGGATAGAGGCGGCTTGCAAGAACTACCAGGGTGTTATTTCTTCCCAAGCCAGCCGTCTACAGAAATGTTGAGCAAGCTGTCATTAACGTCGTGCCTGGTCAATTTCCTGTCGCCTGAAAATGCCAAAAACAAAGCTCAAGGCAACTAGGTAGGGTATGTGCTGCTCCCTGCAACAGGCCTATCAACCATTAAAATGCGCATCCTCCACAGCGCTCTGTCCCAAACGAAATGTTTTCGTACCAGTAATGCCTCGATTTCCATAATTAGCCGCTGAGAAGATGCTCAATCGCGCCCTGTACACTGCCACCACTCCGTCTAAGAGCAGCTACGTTCCTATCAAAGTCGAAAAAGCCCATGTCGTTGAGTTGGCGCAGCTGTTCGGCATAACGCTCCTCAGGCGGACGGTTATCAGGAGGAGCAGGAGAGCCACCAGCACCACCCGCACCACCTGCACCGCCGAGTCCCCACATGTTCATCATCTGCTGCATCATCTCAGGATTGATCTGCCCGAAAGGCGAGGCGAACGGGTTGGGAGGGGCCTGTCCTTGACCTTGCTGGCCCTCGCCCTGTCCCGGTGCAGCGTAGGGAGGAGCGAAAAGAGCGGCAAAAGGGTTAGCAGGGGGTGGGCTCGTAGTGTTGCCGCCTTGTGCACCGGGCGCAGCTCCGGTAGCAGCTCCCGTGGTGTTTTGCGCATTATCACCCGTCGTGGTGCCCGCAGCAGCAGTGGTACCAGCGCCGGCGCCTTGCTGAGGAGGCGCAAAAGGACTACCAGGACCAAAGAGCGCACCGAGGTCGCCCAGTCCCTCCATGCCGCCACCAGGGAAGCCCGGGAAGCCGGCAAAAGGCGAACGTTGTGCATTGGCTTGTTGACCAGCGGCAGCAGCTTCGGCCGGAGTGGTGTCGGTGGCGCCAGGTGCCGGGAAGGCGGTATTACCTCCTCCTCCAGCCATGCTGCGCTGCATTCTCATGACATTGCGCAGCATGTCAGGGTTTGTCATCATCGAGCGCATGAACGGCGACTGAATGATCTCGCGAGCGTTGGGTACATTGCGAAGGTGGGGGTTGCTCTGAATCATGTAGTTGATGAAATCAGGGTTGTCGAGTGCAGCATTCATGGTCTGAAGCATGGAAGGGTCGGACAACATCTGGGCGAGTTGGTCGTCGGAAGGTGGGGCACCCATCTGCGGCCAGTGAGATTAGCACATAGATCGCGACACTGTTTGGGTGGTGGCAGTGACTTACTCCTCCGTCAGCTCCAAAAGTCTCGCGACTGGGAAGATTGATGTGGCCGGCATATCTCGCACCGGTCAGGCCAGCAAGCAAGTTGTTGGCGGTACCGGCTTGCATGTTGGTAGGAACAGCAGGTGCGGCAGGCGTAGAGGAGGTCGCGGCGGGCTGGGGCGCGGGGTTGCTAGCAGCACTCTTGACCATATGAATAGTGTTGTTGGGCTTGATCTTGTAGGTACCGAGGGTATCGTCGTTCTTCATGACGCGGCCGGAGTAGATAAGGCGCTGGCGCTCAACGGGGACGTTCTCGAAGTCCTCCCCGGCGAGCTTGGTCTTGAGATCAAGCACGGTGGCCGACTCGGGCATGGTGATGACGTGGTTACTATCCTGACCGGTTTTCACCTTAAAGGTGACCTGGGCATCGCCGCTGCCCTCTGCGTTGTCGGCCATTGCCTCGTTCGATGCTAAGTTGATACGTCAAAGCGGCTCTGTGCTGGCTGGATAGTATGAGGTATTCGTGGTCGCGGTCTCGCAAATGTGATGACGACGTCGTTGCTCGCAGGTGAGTAAAGGTTGGGGAGGGGTTTGGAGGGTGACTGAAGGAAGATAATATGAGGGAAGAAAGGTGATCAATAAAAATGAGGAAGTTGTTGGGATTTTGGGAGGAGGCGACAACGTATGCCAGGCAAGGCAAAGTCCGGGTTGTTGCAAAAGTCAACAGAGGTAATTAGTAGGTAGGCAGACAGTGGTGAAAGTGATCGGGTCGGCAGCTGCGGTCGCAGGAACTTCAGTCGTTGGTGAGTGAGGGCGGATTCAATGGACTGTGGACTGTGGACCCTGAGGTCGGTTGGTACCTTAGGTACGGGTAAGTAGGTAATACCTAAGGACGTGGATGGGCTTCCAGGTTCTTTGCGGACTGGAGACGGGAGGGCTGCATCTCCGCACCACTGTACCTTGGCCTGTGGCTGTTATAGCCTCCATCTACTGCGACAAGTACGGCGGATGCAGCCCGAAGAAGACAATTGACCGTCCAGCGGTCGCCTGGGCTGTCTGAACCTCGCGCGGATGAGGTGCCCGTTCCACTCCATGCTTGCCGCAGCGCGCTAGCGCCGGTCGGGGCGGGATAGCAAGGGTCGCTTCAGCTACCAAATCTACCTCACACAGGCACCTCGAGGTCCCGTTGTGAGAGCGTGGACGGTTTCCTCAAGTATGGGTTGTATCGCAAATAGCCGACCTACACACAGAGACATGGGGAATGGCGGCCATCGAATGTATCAACCAGCCAAACCGTTTCTTTCTGTGCATTATGAAGGCGGTAGGTATATCACGGATCGACGCAGACACACAGATTTCAGCAGTCGTCATTGCGTCGTAAATCGCTATGTAAACACCTAGGCAGCGAGCACCCCGGCTCTAACTTGTGACCCTGAGTCGCTTTTGGTCCCTCTTTCCATCGTCGTCCATCACTTTCCACCTTGTCCGAAATCAGTCGTAAAAATCAGTTGTACGGATAGGTGGTCTGGCGAGGATGACATGGCATTCCGCCATCCCACTCGATGGTGTTTCGTTATGTTGGTGAACTCCAATTAAGCAGCAGCTACTTACCGGAGAACATTGATTTAATTGAGATCCATGAAACTCGGATTGCCGGTCTGCAAACATGGCATAACATTACACCGAAGACGCATGGATCGATCCCCCTCAAATCCAACTTGACCAGATCTATTCCTTCATTTCAGATGCGTCAGAATCGACCTCGTTATGATTAAATACCTTCCTTACCTAGTGTAAAGTACCTATCTGGCCACAAAAGATCAACCAACATGTCAGTTCCCGCTCTTCGCCACATGCCACAACACGTGCAGTAGCTGAGATGACGATAACCTTGTGAACAATGGTCCCGAACACTGGAGTTGGTGAACCAAAAGACCTGGCCCGAGCTCCAGCTCCCCCAGAATTTGGACACCGACCCACCGATTGATTATGCCTCGGCTCTCTTTCGTCCTCAGGGACCGCCGTATGGGGTAGCAACCGGTGTAAGCTCCAGAGACTAACGACACCTCAAATCTTTGAGTCTTCCTTGATCTTTCATCACGTCGTATACATCTCTCTCTTATCAGCTCCGTCTTATTGAAACCCGGTCCTCACATATTGCTGGCATCTCGAGCTCCAATCGATCCCACTCTCCATCTCTGGCATCAATTCTCAAGTACCATCAGCACGCTTCGTAAATAATGCGCGGCATCCAGATCAAGGAATATGTCAAGGTAAAATACCTTATCCAAATCCTTCTCTCCGCCAGCAATCACAAGCCTCACATTTAACCCCCAAAAAACAGTCTCCCAAGGAGCTCAGTGTAACGGATCTTCCGGATCCCGTTCCCAAGAAGGACGACGAGTACCTGATCCAAGTCCACGCCACCGCCGCCAACTTCTTCGACATCCTCCAAGTCCAAGGCAAATACCAAAGCCAGCCACGTGAGTCTCCTGCTCCAACTCGCAGTCGTAATCTCGACCTCCAGATCAACACTGATAATCTCTAGCCTTTCCCTGGACTTCCGGGTGTGAATTCGCCGGCATAGTCCTGAAGGCCCCGTCATCAGCAAAGTATCCCGTGGGTTCCCGCGTCTTCGGCGCGACCCAGGGTGCCTTCGCCGAAAAGTGCGTCGCCCGCGAAAAGGACATTCTCCTCGTTCCTAACGGCTGGTCCTTCCAAGAGGCCAGCGGTCTCTTCATCACAGCACCGACGTCGTACGGCGCCCTCGTGGTTCGTGCGGGTATCAAGGCCGGCGACATCGTACTCGTCCACGCGGCGGCCGGCGGCGTCGGCTTAGCTGCCGTACAAGTCGCCAAGGCACTCGGCGCCACCGTCATCGCGACGGCATCGACTGAGCGCAAGCGCGACGTCGCCAAGTCTTTCGGCGCGGACCACGTCGTCGACTACCGCGACCCGGAGTGGCCTGCCAAGGTGAAGGCCCTGACGCCCGGAGGAAGGGGTGTTGATATTGTCTACGACCCCGTGGGCATGGTTGACACCAGCACAAGGTGCACTGCTTGGAATGGTCGTATTCTCATCGTCGGCTTTGCTGCTGGCAAGATCGAAAAGGTTGCCATGAACAAGGTGCTCCTCAAGAACATCAGCCTCGTTGGTATTCATTGGGGCCAATATGCTGTAAGAGAGAAGGAAACAGTTGTCAAGGTCTGGGAAGGCATTATGAAGATGGTTGCGGAGGGTAAGCTGCGAGGCACCGAGTTTACCGACGAGGAATTTATTGGGCTTGACCGGATCCCGGATGCCCTGATCGCACTAGGTAGTCGGGGCACCTGGGGCAAGGTCGTCGTCAAGCTTCCGCAGGACGCTCAGAGTAAGCTGTAGAATGACATGTCTATCAAGAGACGCGAGACACCAAGAATCAAGGCAGATTTGGCCTACTGACTTCCAGGCTTATGGTGGTGCCCCCGTTTGTTCACTTTCCACTCTCTGAAGAAATGAGATAAAGCCCTTCGAAAATACCTGGTTTATCATGAAATCATTATCATTCCCTCCTAACCGATTGTCCGATGTTCTGCCAGTATTTGGGACTGTGTTGCGGCCACTCATGCACATCTAGTGACCTGCGTCAAATCCCAAAACTTCTGCAGCACGTACTTATCCACATTAACCGCCCAATTTCGCTCAAACTGCTGCTCGCCGCCGCACCGCTGAACTACATCCTGCAATCTCTCCTTGACAAAATGCATGGCGTTCACAGTGTGAATGGGGTCTTTCTGGATCCATTCTGTCTCCCTGAGACTCTTGGGCGTCTCATAGTCGTTGGGCTCCATTTCTGTCCAAATCAAGGAATCGGTACCGTCTGCCATGCCGTCTTGAAGTTCGGAGATGGTGCCTGTCCAAAGTGTGAAGAAATCCTGCAGCTTGCTGAGCGCCAGGTTCTGCATCGGCTGAGGCAGCTCCAGTAGTCGTGTGAGAGCCAGTAGAGACAACTTTTGCCGCTCAATGTGATCAAGACCGTCGAGGTGAAAGAACCACTCACCACCCAGCCAAGCCCAAACATGTTCCAGAGGACCGAATGATGTAAGCATCGTGACAAAAAGAGCCGGGTCGGCGAGGACCAGACGGGAAAGAATTGCGAAGTAATCGCGTTCTGTTATCGTGCTCAGCTTGCTGACCTTCCTGTTCGGTCCCGTGGTCTGGTGTGCTTCCCAGGCATCGTGCAGACTCTCCAAGATTTTCTTTAGAAATCCAGTCTCCAACATGTCTTGAATGACCACCGAGGTTCCACCAAGCTCAGAGGCAGCACGGATTATGTACTCAATACACACGGTGCCTTGTCTGACTTGCTCTCGACTCTTGGAATCAAGGACACCGGATAGTGCTTGTAAGAACTGTCGTCGCAGTCTATCTTCCAGGACCGCTTGCGTGCCCAAGAGAATGTACGACTCAACGACCGAAAGAGCCACAGCTGCGGTCTCAGTCGCATACTCCAGTAAGGGGAGCGAAAGTTCCGCTATGCTCATGAGCTCAGCCGACACGGGAGGATTGCTCTGCATCAAGACCGAATTCCAGAGATCCAAAACCTCGTCGATCAGATACGTATGGAGATCAGAGCCAGACTTTGCTGCTTCTGACAAAAGCGGTACCATGAGATGCGCGTATCTTTGTGATTCGCTACCCATAGACATAACCAAAGCTGCGAAGATGGCAATAATGGCCTGTTTGATCATGTAGTCTTCGTTTCCAGAGTTCTCCCATATGCCTGGGAGATTAGACATGATAAAGTCCCCAAATTGCGAAACATGGTGCTCTAGTCTTGTGACCAGAATTCGCATAGACTCCAAGACGGCCAACTTTGTCTCGTCGATGTCGACGCTTTGAAGAAGTTGAAGAAGCTCGTTCAGTACGTCGGCGGCGTAAGGAAGGAACGCATCAGAACTGAAAGCGAGTTCATCCACAATCCACCGCAGTTGACGTGCCGCAGTGATTCTGACAACGACATCGTTGGTAGAGTCCGCAGGATTGAGGAAGTGCCGGAACATTTCGTAGATTAGAGGTCTGCTGCTGTCCGCGATCTTCACGGTAACCCACTGGCTTACCATGATAGCAATGCGACGGCGAAGTACTTTGTAGAGAGGTCCTTGTTGTTGAGCATCTTGAACAACAGTAGATACCAGGACGCTGTCAAAGTCGAAGACATCGACAACGTTAGGCGCAGCTAGACCCAAAGCCGTATACACTGCCTCCTTAGTAGCTATATCTGCCTGTGGGTTTGTCGCCGTCTGGAAGTAGGAAAGCAAAGGGGGTATCATGAGGTTTTTGTAGTTGACGAGCAAATCCAAGAAAAGCTTCTCAGCGCAGGGGCGAACCTCCCATTCGTAGGCGTTGCCCTCGCTTTGTTCCTGTTGTTCCCACTCTTCCGGGTCTTCCTCCCAAGCATCCAAGTCGGACTTTCGGAAGACGAAAAGGTGCGTGATGATGATGTTGGCCATTTGAACGACAAACTCGTCCTTGAGGAGTTCCTGTTTGATGAGCGCGATTGCGGCGTTCTCGTCCTGCTTAGCCTCCGCACTCCTGTATTTGAATGTCTGTTTGGGGTAAAACGCGATTCTCAGGCATGATCTCATCAATAGGAGAGCTCTGAGCGCCAGCCGTTCCAGTAAAGGACCCTCCACCTTGGACTTGGACTCTGACTGTGCAGAGTCACCGGACGACTGGCGGATTCCTCCGGACTTTTCGAAGACCTCGGCGAACTTGGCGACTAGTTCCCAGTAAGCGTGCACAAGAGGCAACGAATTGGGGAGAACGGCGAAGCTAGCAGGATGCGACTCGGACATATCGATGTGGAGTTTAGTGAACTGCAGGAGATGCTTCCCAACCGTATCCTGATACGGCGCTGGCACACGAGAGTCGTGACTGACAAAACCAAGGAATTGTCCAAAATGGTTTTGAGATACTGTCCAGAACTGCTGAACCGTCTTGTCGTTGTGGGGTGACTCGTAGCCAACGACCAGCAAGCGGCGCAGTGTCTTGAGCGAGATGAGACTGTTGAGCATGGCGAGGTCGGCTTCGTCTTCATCACCATGTCCATTGGCGAGGAATTCCATCCATATTGCTGACTTTTCAGTGTATATTTCTCCTAGGAGATAGACAATCTCCGGTGTGACAGACTGGAGGGCGGTTTGCGACCTTCTCAACCGAGCAGTGCCCAGTTCTTTAACGACCCGAAGAAGAACCTGAAGCGCGCCGTGCAGATGCTGCTGATTTCCGTCTTTAGAGTTTCTGACAAGACCGATAATGTTGGACAAGGCATCAGGCCAGTGTTGAGGGTAGTCGATCCTGATGACCTTCGCTGTCACCAGCGAGTTGTGAAGCGATAGACCTCTTTCTTCTTCTTCAAGTGTACCCTGGAATAGACGTTGACGAATGATGGTCTTTTCCGCCGGGTCCAAGCCCCCTTTGATTGTCGGTAGCAATCGCCAGTACTTGTCGATGCCGTTCTTGAGTTGGATCACGGCTAGAAATCGAATTTCGAAGGGCAGGGACTTGTCGAGGAAGACGGTCTGCAGTGTGTAAGGTTAGTAACCTATAGGACTAGAAGTGATGTACCAAGCGACTCCATACCTGCAAGGATGAGAAGTAACCATGCTCAGTTTCCCATGAGGCAAGCTGCTGGCCGGCAGCTTGCCTTCGTGCGTAGTCGGTCGAGGTTGCAGACTCGAGGGCCCTGCAGAGCTCCTGTAGACTGAGAGGGTTTGCGTCGCCGGGAACCTCGATGGCAAAGCTCATTTTTGCGGTCTTCTTGGTGAGCGACCAAGGCGTCGGTACCGGTTTCGTAGATCCCAAGGAAGTCGGCGAGGAACACTGGAATAAGGGTCTCGAAGCGGCGGGAAAGAAGCGTTTGGAAATTTGAGAGCCAGGCGTTATCACCTGTGGCGGGGCGCGTCTTGGCGGTACAGTACCTACCAACCTAGATAGGCACAGGGCTGTCATCGCGGGGTAGTGGGGCGCTGAAGAAGGGCAACCTAGACAGTGTACTCACCTACCTACCTCACCCGCTGGATGAGGATGCACCTGAGGTGCCTGAGGAGGTGAGATCAGCCTGGGCAATTCAAGACGATAGGGAACGAAGCTTAAAGTCGGTGTGTACTACAGATGCTAACCCAAATACATCTCTAACCTCTCCAATGGAATTTGGTTGGAGAGCGGCTGCAACCTCCAACAAGCCGGAAAGACCATCTGCCATCATCCTCCTCAGCACGTACATGCTTGATTTGAATTCGAGTAAGCTTCCAGCCTGCCGATTAAGACGCATTATTCAGCTGCTGTTGCTTTTACTCCAGAACTGGATTACGGCATACACAAGGAGGCATATTAAAAAGCATCGCTCTGGCATCTTGACCCAAGTTGCTCTTGTGACCAGCATCATCACCCTACCAGTACTTCGTTACTGCTCGTATCGATAGTCGCGATGCTGGTAACAAGATCGGTAGTATAGGTAGACCAGAGTGTGTTTCATGGCCGCCAGACTCACTCCCACGAATGCTGCTCCTTGGGTGGTATCTAGGCTTCCCTTCTCTTCTAACTTCGTTGTCGTTCAGATCAGATGTAAACAAAAACGAGCATCTAATTTGTAGTATTGGGTACCCGATGATACCAAAACTCTCATGTCTTTTATCCGGGTTCTTCCTTACTTGTGGGAAGCAATATGCGATTATCAAAGGCATTGGCAAACTCCGTGAACACTCCTCTGATAATGATACGATGTTCCAGCCAAACAAACCCGCAGACATGGTACAAACCTCCCTCTCTCACTCTCCTGACTGCTTCAGTGCGCCAGTTAAATTGAAAATGTGGCAGTCAGCCCCGTAGTCCAGTTGAACACATCCTCGGCTGCTTTGGGCTCCGAGAATGCAAATAAGCTTGGGTCCTCGACAGGCATTGAAGACATGACGTTGATAAAGGCGTCTAGACACGGATCGAAATGTGGTGCCTTAGCGCGATGACTGGAAATGTCCACATCCCTCAGCACGTCGCTTACTTCATTTCCGATGTCCTTTGCCACAGGCCAAATTTCCCCAGCTACTTTGAGCACGCTCAGCAAAAGATCGAGCTTCTCCCGCAAAGCAGGCGAATCTACTGTTCCGTATATCCTTGCGTCGACCAACGGCAGAGCAGCTCTTCGTAGGCCGATAATGCATGCAGGACTGTATCGAGCTGGAGGCAAAGAGAACTTGAATAGTTCCATTGTTGAAAGTCCTGCTTGAAGCGCCGTAGAGCCTTCGAGCCACTGATGCGGTGCCACAAAGCCTCCCTGGCGTCGCAATGTTGAAGACCCGCGTTCTTTGAACAGTGGACCAATACTGAGAAGATCTCGCATTGCGAATCCAAGACCTCCTCCCATGGGTAACCGCATATTTATTCTCAAGCTGAAACACATGTTTATCAATGGCACTGGTTGCAGAGTCTTCGTGGGCAACTTACCTATGGGCGTAAGCCATTGCGTGAAAAAGAATCATGTCAACAGCGCCGCCTGCGTCTACCAATTGCTGCTTCCATTTCGGCAGACTCAGTAACCACCTGGTAATCCGACAATCTGCTCGATCGGTTTGGCTTGTGAGAAGTTCGTGAGGAAGCGTTGCCATGGGCAGAATGAGATCGCCGCAGAGCCGGCACAGGTCGATTAAGTAAGTCCAAGAAGAAAAGCTCCCATCGTCCATCGGATCTCTAGCATCATACTGCTCAATCGACATAGAGTGTGGGATCTCCTAGAGAAATGTGAGCATCTGTTTGTGTTTCCACGTAGATCGTGGCTTACCCCCGACTGATACTCCCACTCTTCACATGGTAACCCTATTGTCGCTCTTGTAGCGAACAGGGTGAAAGTCGGCAGGCCTTCTCGCACTGCCCTCATGTTTCCATGGACGTAAAGAGCCCAGTAAGTCCTTCTATAACTCTCTGCCACGAACAAATCAGGTTCCGCGTTCGCAAACGACCTTTTATGCATCTCGAGATCGAGTGCCATTCGAGTTGCCGCGTCTATCCAACCACTGCTCAAGTCCACTCTGTTTTCTCCAAAAGCCACCACACTTAGCACAAGAAGCCCTTGAACAGTCCATGGTGTCTTTGGCAAGCCACCGCTGGCCAGACTGTACGCCTGCTCTCTCAGCTCCTCTGAGGATATCGATAGAGAGAAAAGAGATCCCACATAGGCGATGCAGCTAGCAAGGAATTGAAAGCGTTTAGGTTCGGACCTGATGTGGTTGAGAAGTTGTGGTTTTGGCAACAGCCATGGGTGCGTGTCGTGAAAGTTGGTGAAGTAGAGATCGAACAGAAATGGCGTTATTGAAGCTGTTCTGGGACTAGGAAACTGTGCTTTGTTCAAGGACCAGCCTCCCGGCAGTCTGTCGATCACGTTGATGGGAGACTCAAATCTCGCCAACTCTGGCGACGGAAATGAAGTCGGTGCTTCAATCGAAGTAGGAGGAGGTCCAAGAGGGTCGTTTATGAGACTGCGCTTCTTGGGATCCCGGATTCCCCGACGGGATTTGGCGTAGTAACATGTTTTCTCCTCGACACGACATCTGAGGCAAGCAGGCAAAGCTGAGTCACACTTCACATGCTTAGACCTGCATGGGACACAGGCCAATGATGCACGTATAGTGGCCTTGGATTTGGTAGCTCCAGCACGTTGTTGGGAGTCCGTCGTACCAATGGTCGATCCAGGGCTGGAAGTCGTCTCGGATCCCATCGGGCGTTGTACAGCGTTGAGCGTGCTTTTGAAGATGATGAGATGAATTGAGAGGAGCTGATGTGATCTACAGCATTAGGTGATTCCTTGATGGCCTTGGTTTGAAGGATGAGAGCTGCCGTTGTTTATGTAACTCGAAGTCTGAAGTAGTCAAGTAGTCAATCGTGGAAATGAGCATAGCCCCGGTCAACTCGCCCGGATGCCTCAATGCTACGTTCTCCCACATAGTGGTTCTAGCACGTAAGCCATGCAGTGACGCAAGAAGGAAACGGGCGTGGGGTTGAATAATCGAGTAAAGCGGCTTGAGCACTATGAATTGCTCCGGCCGACCCATGTCCGCCACCACTCCGCGATGTTGAAAGCCTGGTCGGGCATTCTTCCCCCTTGTTTGACCGGATTCTAGCGACGGAAGACGGTCAATATGAGTCTTTGGCTCCAAGATTGAAAAATAGAAGCATCTTGATAAGTATCTTGGTAAGCATCTTGAGTGAGCTCCGCATTGGGGCGGGGTTACGTGGAGCCTCGCCAAACGCACCTCCTGTACCGGTCGATTGGGTAAGGACGGATGAGGTGCATATTATGGTCGCAACGGGGTTAGTCTTCATGCATGATGAGTAGCCACCACCAAAGACGTCTTACTGCAAGTCGCCTGGACTGGGCCCTCCCGCTTTACCCGTCAGCCCTAAGAAAGAAGATGGCTCAGGATCGTTTGTAGGCCATGATGCACACCAGCCAAGACTCCAGGATGCCTGCGACTCATCGCATCCCGCACTTATGACGTCTAAAACTCAAATTGTAAGTTTGGAATGACTCTTCTTCAAGAAGAATGAGGCCTTCCATGGTGCATCACGTGATTAGGCGATGAGTCTTGCGGCCAAACCAAAGAGCAGAGTCCCAGCCAACAAGCCTTATCATCAAGTTAGCCAATGGCGGCTGTCGAAGTTCCGAGACCTCGCCGAGGGGTTTTTTGCATCACTCCTCGTCGCCTGTCTTGCTCACAAGCTACTTCCCATCATGAGTAACGTTGCTGCATTATGAGTCTCCCAGCAAGGAGTTGACGCTACGATCTGTCTGAACATCGCCCATGTCCGGATGTCAGATCACTTATCAATATCGAGAGGCAGCACGTAATGCGATTATAACGGAGACAGGGCTCGAAAAACGCCACGATGTTTATCAGGAGGCAGCTCATACGAGGTTGCACAGCCTCGAAGGTGTTTCTGCAAAACAATCCCGGCTTTTGGAGCCGTGGAGCGGGTTTTTAGCTCGTACATTGACTGGAAATCGCATCTTGATGACAAGCTCGTGGCCAATTAGGTAACATCTTAGACTTCATATTGACTGTGGTCGCTTCCTAATGGCTTCCATATGTTTGTGGGTATGTCGAAAAGGCTGCCTTTGTAGGCGTAACGGCATTCTGAACGAGCGAATGACAGTCCGAGACGAAGGAAACAAGAAGATAAGGCCTGGCGTCCGCGGACATATCCGAAGCAGGTAGCAAGGGCAGCAGTTAAGGTAGCGCGTATTCATACATACCCATCTGACGTAAGCTTGCTCTCTTGCAGATTGGAATGCTCGACAGAGCATCCCCCGGGGACACAGAGCACTTGCAAGTTGCAGCAGGGGAGGGAGCCAGGCGGGGGGTGGCCCGAGCTCCCCGATACGTCAGATGCCCGCCCCGACTTTTCGGCTCAGGCCAGCGCCTGTAGGCTGTCCCCCGTCTGCCTGGCCCTGGACTCTGTGCGGACCTCGGCTCATTTTCCAACGGGATAATTATCCATCCATCTTGTAAACCCCGTCCACATCGCCGAACACTTTGGGGACTGGTGTGATGAGCAAGAAGCTGCACTTCGCCAGCAAATTCCTCCACCACCCAATGCCGCCGAGATGACATCGACTAGTTTCGCGCAAGCGCAGCAGCGCCTCGCAGCCCGCCGACAAGCCCGCGAAGCCGATAACGCTGCCCGAATCGCAGCGCAACGCGAATCATCACGAGCACGCGCCCAGATCGACCGTCTGCCCTTTCCCTTCAGCCGACTAGGATCAGTATGGGATGGCGTTTCTTCGCGAGATGGCACGCGCCCAGCTTTCAGAGTCGGCCAGGTCGATGCTGAACTTCTAGACGATGAGCTGCTGGAGCTGTTGAAGGGACAGGTTGGCGATGCGCTGAAATACTTTGCCGGCGGCCATCTGAATGACGACTGGTCGGCAGAGATTCTCCTGGCGTTGCGAGCAGTTCTCTTCAAGCTCACCGTCTGGGATCACGATGCGACCTACGGAGCGGCGTTACAGAACCTAAAATACACGGACGCGAGGAGGGATGGCTCGGTGCTGACCCCACCCTCGAAATGGCAGAAATCGCTGTATGGCCTGGCGACTGTCTTCGGAAGATATGGCTGGGACAAGTGGAAGAACTGGTTGCTGGATCATGACGATGGATACAGCGACCCGAATCCTCGTCTTCAACGGCTTTCGCGGGTTACATCAAGGATAACTACGCTTCATGCGGGAGCAGCATTCGTATCATTTCTGGTCTTCCTCCTCCAGGGAAGATATCGCACCCTTCTGGATAGAGTGTTACGGATGCGCCTAGCGCCACCAACAAGCCAAGTGAGCCGAGAGGTGTCCTTTGAGTACCTCAACCGGCAGCTCGTGTGGCACGCCTTTACCGAGTTTCTTCTCTTTGTACTCCCGCTCATCGGCATCAACCGTTGGAGAAGATGGATATCGCGTACTTGGCGCAAGACGAAGTCGATCATGACAACCAGTGGAGATGAAGATAGGTCGGCGAAAGGGGAATACGGCTTCTTGCCTGAGCGCACATGCGCCATCTGTTACCAAGACCAGAATGCTTTGGCAACCACAGAGACCGAGATCATGGCCGCGGCCTCATCGGGTGGTGTCATAGGTTCAGCTCAGACGGATATTACCAACCCATATGAGACCATGCCTTGTGGTTGCATCTACTGCTTCGTCTGCCTTGCAACCCGTCTTGAGAGGGAAGAGGGCGAAGGTTGGACGTGCCTCAGGTGTGGCGAGCTCGTCAAAGAGTGTAAGCCGTGGAGTGGTGACGTTCTGGAGCCGCCTAAGAAGTCACCTACATCAAAGATGGTGGCTTTCTCAGAAGACGCCAAAGATGTTGAGGTAGAAGTCATTGATGAAAATGGGCAATCCGACGACGCCAGTAACGAGCCAGATTTTTTTGATGTGCCAAAAAACAAGCAAGACTCTGCCGACTCCGAAGATACGGACGACTCCGAAGGATTCGAGGAGACCATGGATAATGACGAAGATTAGAGTCGCATTCTGTATATTATGTTCAATATGAGGGTAAGGGAGCAGCTACAGCATGTGCGCTTAGACGACGAAATAAATTCGCGATGCATCATCGCGGTCTTCCATACCATCGAGGAAGCTTGAGAGGTTGCGGGCGGCCTGGAGTTAGAACCATGGGCACACTATAGTGTTAACAATGGCTTAAAGCCAGGAAATTGAAATTATCTTCATCGACTAATAAGCAGTTCTTGTGCTAATCTCCCGAACCTGATGCGGTCCCCGGCCGGGGTCGGAATGCAGGAAGATGCTCCACAGGCCAGCGCACTCCAAGCTCCGCCCAAACGGCGCTAGCGTCTGTCGAGCCAGGGCCCGTATCCGCCGTAATTATCCGCCAGAAATTCAGGAACCGTCCCAGGTACACGGCGGCCTTAGCGTCATAAGCCGGCCACTGGAAATCCAATTTTCACTGGCAAACCTCCGGGATTCCTTCCTTTCCACCACGAGGCCCTACAACACCCAGCATTCCCAGAACATCGCGCACTGGATATAAGCGCAGCAAGCCTCTGGCATACTGTACAGTAATGTTCATTTGGGGCTTACTCTGTTCTGTTCTTTAAATCCGAGAACGTTCAATATCCGAGGCAGTCACCACCATATTAGCGAAGCTATTAGCACGGATCAAAAGTAAACAAACCGCACCACGCACCCAATGTGGCGAAGATAGCCGATCCTCCTTTCAACCTCGAAGCGATGCCGAGCTTCTTCCAATTCACGCAAGGCAACGAGTCCCACACCCGCCTGACGAGTGACTCGTCCCCTCTTCTCGGCAGATTTCGTGCCGTACCTCAAGAGTCTGACCTTACGGGCCGCCGACGCCGGTCGAGCACACTCGGGCTGTTCTCCAACAACCGTGGCAGCGTGCACGTCGGCTACGGCGCCCTGCTCTCTGCTGCCGGTCTCGATGACCACGATGGTGGCGCCAATAGAACTGAGTCGGAGAATTTGAACGCATGGCAGCGGACATGGCGCAGGATCGTCGACGTTTGGGTCGAGCCGAAGCAGAGTGCTGTCAAGCGGGTTGTTGATGTCTGGTGGAGTCGGTACGGGTGTCTGGTCTTGATGCCTGCCGCGTTGGTATGTGACAAGAGACTCACCGTGCAACATGGGATGACATAAAGTCTAACATCAGACGGCTCAAGGCTATCGCATGGTGTGCACTACCATTCCCGCAGTACCAGTTCGCCGACGATGACGACGACCGAAGCGATCCCGGGTCGGGGTCTGGGCATAAAATTCCTGGTCACGGCGAGGCACGCGTGCAAATCAGTTTCTGGTTCTTTCTCTTCGTCTACTACGGCTTTTACAACATCACGGCCTTGATTTGGATCACCAAGGTCTTCAACCTCTATAGCTTAAATTGGTAAAGGATCCCCTCGGCTAACGCTCCTGAGGAGGTCCCACACACTTACACGCTCGCAGGTGGCCGCAATCCCTCGGCTTTCCAGTAACGATGTCTCTGATCGCCAGTGTGTCGATAGCAGTACCTATACCGCTTTATCTAACTCCAGAGACGCGGTTCCTCACACAACATAATACCGCGTGGATCTCGTGGACTTTCATCGTCATGGCAATGCCCGTAGCCATCGCATTTTGCATCCTCCTCACTTCTCAGCGTCATCTCAAGCTCCGGCACTCGCTATCCGAGACGCAGCGCATCTTCACGTCGTCTTGGTGGACGGGCGAGGCTGAAGGTAGCATCCCCCGACGAGATAACCGCCGCCGGCTGAACCTCAGCAGCGACTCGTTCAACCCTGATGCCACCCTGCAAGTTGCGTCGGATCAGTCTAGACCACTGGCGAGCGTGAGCATGCGCCGCAGGTGGCTGCCCGCCAGCTTCGTCCGCTTCATCTGGTTCTGCCTTGCACTATTCGTCGGCCTGATGGCGTACGTCGTAGGAGAGGCATACGCAGAGATCTACCTGCGCACGCTACCCCATAATAACTTGGAGACGATCGTCTACGTCTACAGCTGGATCATTACGGTACATCTCCTCGACGCCCTCACCGGCTGGCTCTTGGGAATCCGCGAAGGTGAACGCGTCGGGAGCTACCCTCTCAGCTGGGTTTTCAAGCTGTAGGTCACTTTTCGACAAGAAGAGGGTGGAGGCATTCGAGACTAACACCTCCCAGATATTTCATGCTCACCTACCAAACCTACGTTCGCGCCCTGTACGCCCGCCTCCGCTCCCCAGAGCAATTCGTCTACCTCCAGATCCTCTCCAGCAGCACGCTCATCATCCTCACTCCCTTAACCATGTCCCGCCTCTACCACCGCATCACGGTCGCCCTCAACCTGACAGACCAGTCCTACGCCTCGTACCAAAAGGTTTGCACCCGCAACATCTTCATCCGCTTCCTCGCCGAGAACGTGTCCATGGCCGCCTTCCTCGGCAGCGTTCTCGTCCTCCACTTTGGCCCCAACAAGGACGTCTACCCTTATTTCGCATTCGACACGAAGGAGAAAGGCAACGACGAATACGACTTTGGCCTCACTTTCTGGGCTTCCTCTGTTACCTGGGCTTGTGAGCTCGTGGCCTCCGTCTGCGTCCGCGTTCTCGTCCGCTACATCTTTGGCGTCGATGTTGGCATGGAGGGCAAGCTCGACCTCGCCGTATGGCCTGAGCTGCTCCCGACGAGCGTTGCCGTCATGTTTCACGTGCTCCAGAACATGTTTTTCTCGATTATACGACTGCAATTCCCCTGATGACGTCCTTTCTGAGCAGATTATACGATAATGAACCCCCTTTTCGCCGATGTTATCATTCCCCCTCGGTAGGTCTCTTACCGACGCTGCTTTCATTTCATCTTCGATATTCATGTCCCGTTTTCCGCTGTCGGGGGTTGTTCGGCATTGGAGTTGGGTTATAGGCTCGGGGAGGTTTTCTGTTTTTGACATGCATGATTGCACGCGATATCCTGAGCACTCTGCTTATTCTCGTCACGGATAGGGCGTCACGGGCTTTTCCCACCCTTTGGATTACGGTTTTTTCTTTTCACGACTCTCTCTGTGTTTGGTTTGTTTTAGTTTTTGCAAGGATGCTTTTCGACGGCAACTCGTGCGGAGGACCAAAACAAACAAGATACCCTATTCCCAACTTTCTACGCTCATGGCTCTCTCACTTTTTATGTTCAGACCTAATATACCAGGCTCTTCTTTCGGCATGGTTGATCGGCGTTTTGTTTTTCCCTTTTGGCGGAGGGTAGATAACGCGCAACAGAGTTATGAGATTCCGGATTAAAGAATACATGTACCAGCAATGAACCCCTACGTGCAGTGATAGGGGAAGACCTTGGCGAACGCGCATCCTCTGCAGCTGGCGTGACAGGGAACGTTGGAACGGGTTGTTTCTTCTTGCAGAATGTCACACAAACTCTTCGAATGGAAGGGGCGCTTCCAGATTTCGGTGGCCGCCCGTTCGCTGGTTCGGCCACCTGCATGATGCTGTGCTACCCACCCGCAACGAGCGACAACACCCTTCGGGACGCAGCAAGAATGCCGACTGACAGCTCGGTCAAGGCCATGTGCGGCTCGGAATGCCAATGAAAGCGCAGCTCCAACCTTCTCCGAGTGGCTGACGTTTGTGTAAGTGTGTGTGTGCGCAAGGGGATGGCTAGATTGTGACGACCTGATAAGCAAGCAGGCAGAAGCGCCAGGAAAGATGTCTAGGCACTCATGACGACAAGAAATCTTGCACGCGGCGCACCAAACTACCTTATACTATGCGCCATCGATCATCGATTGCCAGCTGGCACGACTCGATGCTCTCAATCTTGCGTAGCGGCGTCGTGTCCAGTGTTGAGCGAGCAATGCGAGCATATAGTCAGTCACCCGCGTTCACATATAGAAACAAACCGAGAAAATGCTTCTTCCGTGTTCCCATATTCCCGCCAGCCAATGGCGTGTTGAGACAGAGGTGGGTGTTGCTACTGCGGCGAACGTCCATCGCAGCGAACTCTCGTGTTAGCGGCGCCGTGCGGGGGGCTTGGCATCCCTCCGTTTGTGATGAATGCACCGTCGCAAAGTTGACTTTCGACTCGCTCACACCAACGAGACTACCTCACGATTGAGAAAGAAAAAAGAAGGGGGGAAAAAAAGCTATGGAACCGGGACGTTTGCTGCCCGGGCAGGTGCAGGTTGCCGCTAATGCAACAGATCTTGATACCGCCGCTGGACCACCCGCGCATGTGAGAATGTTCTCTTGTCGGTGTTTGCGAGACCCATTCGGCCTGTAGGGGCGGCCGGGTGAGCACTTAACAGCAGTCCCAGAGTCTAGACCCCACCGAGAGCTCGACATCGTCTCCCATGGCTTTTGCAGGGTGGCCTGTGGTGACTGCCGGCCGACCAAGCAAAGAGAGTCCCGTGTTTCGTTGGGAAAGGCAATGACGGAGACGGATCGGTGTCGGTTTTTGGCACTGATGAGTGAGTAGCACAAGGATTGCTGCGGTTGGCGTTTCCGTCCGAGCCGCCCGGGGGGATGAACAGGCAAGACACATGGGAGACTTGGACTGGCTGCAATTGCCCGGTGGAGAGGCCGCACCTCAATCACGGCTTGAAAAGACCCAGCGGTGAATTCGATGACAAACAGTAGATTGCTTCAACCATTGAGCGGACAAGCCAGGGGTAGCACTGCTTCTAGTGTAAATGAGTCCTGCGGGATGTCTTCCGACGCGGTCGCAAGCGTGCGTAGACGACACATATCTGTTCTGAGACCATGCAGGGCCTCGTTTGCTTGCCGTTACAGCACATGGCGTCCTCATTGGGAATGAATGGACGCGGGGCACTCGCGACAGTGCTGTAATGCGGCGGAGTTCATGGTCACAGAGGGTCCCTTTTATGTCTGCGATCTAGACCTGATCGACCAGGCACACTTTTCACAAAACTCTCCAAAGCTCGAACCGGGAAGTTGGATGAGCTTACGGAGAGGTTGATAAAGCATGGTTGCACCATTACTACGCAGTACACATAGATTCGCAGAAAGACCAAGACCAAGAGGTGGTCAGCTAGAAATAGATTCCGTGAGGGTAAGGCAAGTTCCAGCCCTGGCCCATTTCCGGGATGGTGGGCGGTGGGATCGGAGTCGACCTTCAGATGGAATTTGAAATATGGGGGCACCAAGAAGATGCCGTTTGCTGAGCGAGCGCGTAGCTGCCGTTGGGGGGAAAAAAAAAATGAGAAAAAAAAAGCGGCGCTTCACAACAGCGGCTAGAGAAATTGGGAAAGCCCGTCTGCGTCACAGGCCGTCCCGTTCCTGTCGAGACGGGGGGGGGGGTGGGGGCCGCAAGGCCGTTCGAGACTTGCGGGGTCTGATTTGGCAAATGCCCTTGTCGTGCCTCAATGCGAAGTGATGGCAGGATGATACGGTGGTGGTTCGTCCATTGCTCTAGACTCTGATGATTTAGTGAAAATGAACGGGAGGACAGGACTGGTTGAGTGGGGTGGGATATGATTGTTGATGGAATCCCAGAGTAACGTTGGAAAGGACCGCTGAGGTACTTGCAAGATATGTAGCAAGCTGAATGTAGATGAGGGCCCTGATCAGCATGGAGTAGTAGTAGTAGCAAGTGAATAATAGGTTTGCGTTCCGGTTTTGCCCAACCTTGAAGTCTGAGCTTGGCCAGGAAGTAGGGTCAGCTTTGCTCTCCCCGTAAAGGGCCCCGAAGTACATAAAGGTGCATGGGCTGAATGCATCTAGAAGCAGGACGAGAGGAGGTAGCGTTCTAGTGTGTTGTAAACCAGTGGGATAACGGTGACTGGTGCAACGCAAGGTATGAACAACAGAGAAAGGCTGGGTGACACGCTACCTTGGATGTAAACTCGATAGAGTTGCCTCTTGAATTAAGTCAAGATTCATGGCAAAACATTGCGGAGCTATCGATCAACCCCCCCTTGCACTTGCTCCTGTCGATGTCAAGAATTGGCCTGTAGATTAGTGTCAGTCGTAGCATTTTGACTGGGGAAGCACATGCCATAAGTGGTAAATCTGCTAAGAGGAGAGGCCGTCACTTTCCTGGCGATAATTTTGCAAGCCGCGCTTCCGCTCTCCACTGCCATCGGCATAGTACACCTCTTCCAGCATCTCAAAGGTTAGTGCGGCGATGTACCCACTGTTACTGCCCTATAACTTTTTCAATAACCCTAGTAACAGTGGGACCGATGCCGCACTAGGTAGCCTTTGAGATGCTGGAGGAGGTCCTCTCCTGCCCTGTCCTTCCCGTTCCTTTTGTTTTACTCTTCTCCACCCGCGAATCACCGCACCGCCTTCCGGCCTCTCTGTCGTCGACATCCAATACCCATGCCGATGGTGTACCCCCTTCACAACCTTGAACGCCTCACGGCGGACCATACCCAAGGACTTGAGACGTCTGAAGCAAGCTGACTGCCCTCTCTATCTCATGATCAGGCAAAATCCCGCACGGCGATTCTGTGGCACAGTACCACGACCGTTGGGGTCAATCTCAGCGGCAATCCCATACCAGCACCATATGAACGACCGCACTGCAAAATGGCTCGCAACCTTGCCTGCGTTACCTAGGTACCTTATCCGTACGGGGAATGAAGTAGTGTGGCATCGTTGTACCACCTACATGCGCATGCAGGATGCTGCACTGCATCAGCCATCGCTGCATTCCCATTCATCAGTCTTATACAGGGAACGGGCGAGGCCCCCGGTCTAAATCAACCCAAAGTACTTCGGGTCGCTGCACGTTTGGGGCGAACCACGTTCACAACGAAGACATGCTTAAGCCTTGGAGCTCCTTTCCCCGCGGCATTGGATGAAAGCACTATCAGAAGTTTCTGCAAGTTTTACTTGTACCCCATGTTCCCACGAGTCTCTTACGTCAAGAAGGGCATGGCTGATGGTCGGCGAAGGCAGTCAATGCTGTAAGCTCATTCCATCAACGAATGGTTGATTCCCTGGCGAGCGAGCAACATCAGCTTCCCAAGGGCAGTTCCTTGCACCCGGTCTGTCTCTCACAGAGATGGTGGGTGACATGGTGGGGTATTGCCTATTTGCTCCCTGGTATGTTCATGTATGGAGGGGTCAGTTCGCGTTGGAGGGGCAGATTGGCAAGCCAAGCCATGTCATCCCACCTGCTCCCGAGCTGGCTTACGATTTGCTGTGACAGCCAAACACTATATCGCGCGACTTGCCGTCTGATGGTGAAGACAAGAAACGACGAGACTAAGTGGTCTTTACCATCGTTCCAGGACATGAAGACTTGGGGTTTTTTAGATTTTCCACATCGTCGGTTAAATAGACCTTTTCAATTACGCTCGTCACTCAAGAAAGGAGCTTCTCGATAGGGACAGAAGAAATAAAACTAATGCTTATCTGGGCATACCTACCTTACCTCACTGATCCCGAACTCCGTGTTGAACGAGACGAGCTTTTCCCCCTTATCTTTCACCAGCCCAAAAAAAAAAAAAAGAAGAAAAAAAGGAAAAGAGCATGCCTTGGGCCATGTTGACCAGCGCCAGGTCCCCTCATCGCTGTCTCTTTCGCGAGCCACATTATACATATCAACCACCTGCCCGCTTTGCACCACACGTAGTGACACCCTACCCGTATCACAACACTCCACTCCCTAATCAATGGCGCGCATTCACTCTCACCACTTTTTCTTCTTCCCACCTTCCCCCTTCCCGCGCTTACTTCACTTCCTTTCATGATCCCGGACAGCAACCACGACTTCTGCGCGCCATCTGCAGCCTACTTCCGTGCTCTTCTATTTTCCTTGCCTTGTTTACCCTCTCTCTCTCTCCCCCGGCGAGCCGGAAAGGACCATGCTCCGTCTTCACAATCCCACTGTATCTCCTCACACGCCTCAGTGATATCCACACGCACACCTCTCCTCCCTCCCTCCCTCTCTCTCTCCTCTCTAATTTGGTCAGGTCTGTCCTACAGAATGGTAAGGCGAAAACGCCGGTACCCAGTCACTCCGTAGCTTTAGCATACACAATACAAACTTCCCGTACCTTGACCTTGTTTGACGTTACACTTAGCACCAGGCCTGGCCGTAGAATACCTAGGTAGGTTCCTGCCTAACCTTAGCCGTAGCTACCGTACCTCAACTTCTGCCCGCCAGTTGTCGCGTCCCACACCCCTCCTTTCACTCACTCTGGGATCCGACCCCAAAAATTTCTTCTGCTAACCTAGATACCGCCAGGTACTACATTACACAAATCACTGCCAGCCCGCCCAGCAGCGCTCTTAAATCCTCTTGCTCCTCCTTCTTCTCTCTTCATCATGTCCTCCGAACAGATCCCTCTCTCAAACGACGCCTCGCCGGCACCAATCAACCCTCTGGCCGCCCATCCCGTCCGAGGCATCGCCGACCTGCTCACTTCCAACAACACTCAAGATGCCCAGGGACGACAGCCCTCCTCCTCCGCCGCCGCCTCCCCCGAACTCGCCGGTGGGAAGGTGAAGCTCCAGAGCGCTCTGCGTCACTTCGCCGACTTCCCCATCAAGGGCATCGATTTCGTCGACATCATGCCCCTCTTCCTCGACCCCACCGTTCACGAAACTCTCGGTGCCGTTCTCGAGCTCCAGGTCAACGAGGCCTTTGGCTCACAGCTTCCCGATATCGTCGTCGGCCTTGATGCCCGCGGCTTCCTCTTCGGGCCCGGCCTTGCCCTCCGTCTCGGCACCGGCTTCGCCCCGGTGCGCAAGAGGGGCAAGCTCCCCGGCCCGTGCGTCACCGCCGAGTACCAGAAGGAGTACGGCTCCGATTTCTTCCAGATGCAGCAGGATGCCATCAAGCCTGGTCAGAATGTTTTGATCGTCGACGACATCATCGCTACCGGTGAGTGCGGAGATGCGGGCACTTTGCCCCTCCTTGAACTCTGCCCCTCGATTTTGAAGATTGGCCCCACTAATACCAATCCCAGGTGGCTCCGCAAAGGCTGCGGCCGACCTCGTCAAGCAACTCGGCGGCGAGATTATCGGTTACCTTTTCATCCTGGAGATTCCCGGCCTCAACGGACGCGAGAAGCTCGGCGACACCAAGACCGTCATCCTCCTCGAAGACGCATAACAGATTCCGCCACGAAATTCAACCACGGCATTGGCTGCGATATAAAACTTCCCCAAGGCCTGTCTACCGAGGCCGCTCAGAGTCTGGCATTTCCCAATCATCTCTCGCAACTCATAAGAATCAGTGACAAAGTACCAAAGTCGGCAACACCAATCCTAAATCTCGGAGTGCTGAGACATGACTGTTTTCCTTATTTTTTTTAAAAAAAAACTTTGCATGACCGTTCAGTTCTTTTCAGCTCCTTTCCGCAAGGAGGGCAAACGCGCGAGAGCAGATACCGCGTTGGCGTTTTTGGAATATTATAAAAAAGTTCGGAGGGCATCTTGATTGGAGAGACGACATTCATAGAGGTTATGACATGAAGATATCGACTCGCATGACGAGCCGACGTGCGTAATCTGGTTTCCTGACAACTCGAACGCGATGGAATACAAAATACCACAATTAACACGAGCACTTCCCAGAGCCGCTTGGCAATATCTCTTATCGCGTGTCGTTGATGAAGCTGGGCGTTGCTGTGTGTCTGAGACATGCCACTGGCGCGTGGGATACTTCATCTCATGGGCGCAGAACGTTCTATATCAATCGAAACAACATCGGTGGCGGTGAGACTGGCTATTCGAACAATCGGCAGTGGGTTGCAATTGAGCAGGGATCGCGCAGACTTGCGTGTTCATCTCCAACCTGTCCTAGCTCATACACAATATTTACCTCATTATCCAGCTCATTTCATCATACTCAAGGCTTGCCCGATATGCTCAAAAACACACATCAGTGGTGGTCTGGCATCGTCTCTCAAGCACATGTCCTACAAATGTGTCGATCTACTGTCGATGCCGGTCAATAATTTCCCGGCAGAGTAACCTCCGCCGACGAATGAAACGGGAAAAATCAGACAGATTGCCAGCCCGGATCTAACAGAACACCGCAACGCAAATCCCGCAAACACACATACACACACACACACACACACACATACACAAGAGGTGGAGCGCAGACAAACAGGTGCAAGTACAAGAGTACACACGAAGGCGTGATGGTCAGTGATGTCACAAAGCGTGGTTGCCCCTCGCAAAACCCCCACCTGCCACTTTCCGCGACCGTCGACCTCAAATGCAATAGGTCTCCAAAGCGAGTGGGAATTACTGCGCAGTACCTTAGCTTAGCAATGCTGGAATTGGGGGTGGGGGGAAAACTTGGCCGAATCGGGGAGATGTGTTGGGAATCTGAAAGCTGTGTTACTGCATTGCACAATTATTAAGCTTGGGCGAACCATCAGGCTGTTTCATTTGTTTGTAGTAAGCAATCATTCAACTGAGAGCGGGGTTGACTTACACCTGCATACATATAGACGGACCATCCATCCGATCGACATCAGCACCAGCAACCGCAGTTCTTGCAACGGACCAAGAAACGTATTTCGCCAATAGCCGAAGTACCCCATATGAGCCTAGATACTACTAGCAGAACATCGAAATGGCTCTCAAGATCTTCTTGTGAGTGAACAGCCACGCCAAATACTTGGGACACTCATAACTGACCTGTCTCACAGAACCGGCGTCACAGGTATTTACCAACTGCTGATGGTACAGCAACATGCCATTCTCGACTTACACCCATCACAGGTTACATTGGCGGTGACGCTTTTAGTGCCCTCCATGAAAAGTATCCCGACTATGAGTACGCCCTCCTGGTACGCAGTGAGCAGCGAGCCTCTGGAGTGAAGAAGGCCTACCCCAAGGACAACGTCCGCATCGTCGTCGGGAGCCTTACCGACTCGGACGTCATCGAGAAGGAGGCCGCAGCCGCTGATGTCGTTGTTCGTAAGTGACATGCTCTGCGCTGCTCGCAAAGCCTGACAACCTACTGCTCTTGCTCCGTTTGATTCACCAACTGATGTCGCAATCCAGACACTGCCGATTCTGCGGACAACGTCCCCTCAGCCAAAGCCATCGCCAAAGGCCTCGCTGAGGGTCACTCCCCAGAGAAGCCTGGCTATTGGTTACACATTTCTGGCACAGGTATCTTGCAATGGGTATGAGACTTGAACGCTTTCCTTTTTGATGTCCCGACACGTCGCTTCTCGAGACAGCTCTAACATCCAAACCCACCAAAAAAAGTACGACATCAAGCACGAACGCTACGGCGAGGCTCCTCTCCCAGATCAAGACTACCACGACATCCGCGACATCGACCGCATCCTCAGCCTCCCGGACGACGCCATCCACCGCAACGTCGACAAGATCGTCCTCGCCGCCAACTCCCCGGCCGTCCGCACCGCCATCCTCTCCCCTCCCACCATCTACGGCTCCGGCCGCGGGCCCCTGAACCGCCGCTCCATCCAGGTCCCGGGCCTCGCGAAGGCCACGCTTGAGAAGGGCTTCGCCCCCGTCATCGCGCCCGGCAAGACGGAGTGGGACCACGTCCACGTCCACGACCTGTCCGCCTTTTTCGTGACGCTCGTCGAGGCGTCGCGTGACGCGTCCAAGAACGCCGACCCGGAGGTGTTCGGGCCCAGGGCGTACTACTTTGTCGAGAGCGGCACGCATGTCTGGAGCGAGGTCGCGAGGTGGATCGCGGAGGAGGCGCAGAGGCAGGGGTTCTTGCCGGCGCCGCTTACCAAGGAGGCTACGGTCAAGGAGGTGCTGCAGTCTACGGGCGCCGGGATCACGTGGGGATTGAACTCGAAGAGCAAAGCGGAGAGGGCGCCCAAGTACCATGGGTGGATGGGGAGGGCTCCGACGTTGAAGGACACGATCCCGGAGGTGGTGGCGTTGGAGGCGACGTTGTTGCACTTGCAGCCTCATGAGAAGAAATAGGGGATTTGAGTAAAGGGGGTGCCTGACGATGGCGTGACCATTGAGAGTCTTTGAATAATTCCTTGTGTTGTCTCAAAACTCTACCGAGGACCCGATCAATGAATCAACAATGCTTGCATAAACCTGCGACGCATACAGCCGTGCATCTTAGTACTCGCTCTGGTCGTTGTCAATGGCGAAGATGACCGTGATCTCGACTTCGTTGCTCCAGCCCGGATGCAGACCCATCTCCCCCCACGCCTTCTCAATGTCGACTTCCAAGACCTTGTCGTCACCCTTGCAGATACAACACGCATGAATCGGAATCACTTGGCTCTGAATCGTGACGAGGAAGTCGTCGTTAATCGTCAACTCGGGAAGCTTGGAAATGTAGAGACCTTTTGCACTCGCGTTAGCACATAAGCTACAGTCATGGTGTCAGAAGTACCTACCAAGAACACCCAGTGCTTTGAGACGCGTCTTAAGCTCGATCTTGCCGTCATGTCGAAGGAAGAAGTCGCTGTCGACGATGGCTGCCGCTCCCGTCATCTTACCTACCAGTCCCAGGTTTGCAGTCCACACTTTACCCTTACTCTCGCTGTCGAAGCTCGAGAGGGGGTAGGCGGTGAATATCTCATATCCTCGAACGCCCACCGAAGTTGTGAGGGACGAAGCTGGCGTTCCTGGGGTGACAGGCGGGCTGACTCTGCCGGATGAATGGGCACGAACGACGTAGCGCATGGACCGCAGCACGCCCGCAAAGGAAGTGAGAGGGATGATCTCCGTCAGGGGCCGAGCCGAAATGTTGAAGACACCGAGGATTGGGGTGCCCGTCACAGCGGCGCCGTGGTAGCAGCCTATCTTCAGTAACGCGTCGTCGTCGTAGCCCGTGTACGCATCAATAGTCTTCCCAATAACGCTGGGGCGAAAGATGATCGTCTTGCCGCGGACTGTTAAGCCCGTCATCTGTTTGATCAGGTCTAAGTTGTGTTGTCCCGGGACGTCGGTGATGTAAATCGGCCCACCGCTTACGCAGCGCGCCGCAGCATGGAAACCTGAATAGTCGTGCACGGTCTGGAACATGTCCCAATCGGGGAGGATGTTGAGATGCTGAGTGAGGAGGCTATTGTGAGCATTAGTCCACACGTGCCACGGGTGGGAAGCAGGAATCTCGGGGAAGAAGTCATCCGAGTTGCGGCAGAGGATTGCAGGCTTGTTGCGTGGAAGTTGGTTGTGGAATAAGATTTGCGGTGTCTGCGACATGCAAGAGATGGCCTTGATGCTGAAGTGGCGGAGGGAGGAAATCGTCCAGGCATCGAGGTAGGCGTCAATGAGCTCGCGGCGGGCGCTGGCCGAAACCCACGTGTCTGTCATGAACTGGGCGTCGGTCTTGACACCATCGATACCGCAGTCAACAAGAAATTTGTAGAAGTCATTGTAAAATTTGTCGACGTCCTCTTTGGCTACGACAGTCATCTTACCACCGAGGGGCAAGTTACGTCGCTCGGCGTCTTCTCGAACAACTTCGATTGTCTTGTACTCTTTGGCAATCTTTCCGTCAGGCGAAATGCCGGCCCAGTAGCCTTATTCGTTAGGTTTGGGATGCCTTTTCAAATTTGAGATTACTCACCGAGCAGGGCATGCCAGACTGCGATGTGCTGGATATGTGGGTGCTTCTCCCGAATATGTGCAACCGTCGCCTTTAAGCCTTTTGGGAACGCCTTAGGCTCTGCTTCAAACTCGCACCAACCATGTTGGAATTGGCCATGCCCTCTATAGTCGATGGTTTGCCAGTTGTCGTCGATAATAAGACTCGTCACCTTGATGTTGTTCTCGGCCAGCTTGTCCAATGCATCGAACACCTTCTCATCGGTGAGGCGTTGCCCGAGTGCGTTCCAGGTGCCTAATGCTCAAGTTAACGTATGCTCAAGTTGGAGGCCAAGTGTAACTCACAAAAGCCAAGTCCATCATACCAGTTCTCCATCCACTCTGGTTTGATGCCTTCTTCGATGGCTTTGATCTCCGCCTGTAACTGATTGCTGGCCTTCTTCTCTAAGATCACATAGTTTCTGGCCTGATACATGACCGCAGCGTTTGCGCTTTCAAAGTTGTCGCCCGTAGCGACAAGGACCCTAGCCTTTTCCGATGACGTGCTGTCATTGCGGGCCTGCGAGAGGTGAGTAAAAGGCACCAACCTTGACATCGGATACGAACATTCACGGACAACTGCCCATGCTCGTTGTGACGAAAAACAGAGAGCAAGTTGTTCACACCACTGATGGCAAGGAATACTAAGTGCTTCCCCTCAGGGTTCAAGAACGAACAGAGGACGGCATCTTTGTCGAGATGGAATGAGTTTTTGCCATGGCGAGGAGCCAGCCAGGGTGTCCAAATGCGAACGAGGGCAAACCATCTGTCGTTGTTAGTACTCTAGAAGACAGCTTCTGGACACGTGTTGTGTATCATTTTAGGTTCCTCAGATCACGGAATGACGATGGTCTAGCAGCCGTAGGCTTACCTCTGGAAGCCTCCCCAAGGCACGCCCACTGATATGTCTGCACTTTTGGATTCATCGCCGTCAACGCCGTCAACGTTAGTCTCTAACGCCCATAACCGGGTACCGGGACATTGGCTCATCAGCGCTTTTACGTTCCAGGCAGGATCCAGGGCTGGCACAATATCCTCAAGCTGTTCAGAGATACTTTGGAGGACCCGTGTCGCACTGACAGCAACGCTGCCGTCACCGACTCCAAGCTCATCACGAGTCCATCTCCACGGCTCGCTCTCCGCATGTCGAAATTTCAAAGTGAATTGCAAGGATTTGTTGATTGATACGAGCGTGCAAAAGAAGATGCGTCGGACGTGGTCTGGGACTGCCTGTAGAGTTGTCGGACCATTTTCATCCGAGCTGCGGGACAAAACCGTCTCAGACCACTCGCCGGCGTCGCTCGATTGCCATAAGGCAACCTGCCACGGCTCGTCTGCACGCGAAGCTGGTATCTCGAGAACGGCCGTTAAAGTCAGTTGTCCGTTCAAGACCTGGGTAAATTGGCCTAGAGGAGGATAGCTCTGGATCACGGCTTTCATGTTGTCTGCGATGGGCTCAGGAGCTGGTTTCTGCTTGGAGACGAAGAGAGCTTGAAAGACGTCGGCAAAGTTATAATTGTCTGACGGCATCTTGATGTCAGCAATTCAATAAGAAAATCTCCTGATTGAAGGAGTGGAAAGTACGCGATTTTTGAAACCAGTCAACTCGTCAAGTGAGGGGACATTCGGGTCAGCCGTTGAAGTTGAGTTGATGTGTTACGGTCTGGCACTGATGCAGTAGTAGTATGCAAAGCGTCTGCAGTCGAAGTCAATAATCCAGTCCTGTGACCTGCTGCACTAACAGCTTGAGTCTCAGCTGCACGAACGGAGCTTCCATTGACGCATTAGCTACGACCGCCTAGACAAGCACGGGCAGGATCCGCTTAATTGGCCAATTGGCGGCTGCACGCAGTATGGAAAATACTAGAGAGATGAATGACGCATAGGAACGGGACATGCCTCGGTTAGCACCTGTTTTGAGTGAGGGAAACTTCGACGAAACTTGAGTAAGTGATTGGCAAATCGTTAAGATTAAAGAGAGCGACGTATTGGGTCTCTTAGTATTGGTAAGGATCACGGCTTCGGTGGATGCGGAGGAGCAAAGTCATAGAAAGGACTGAGTTACTGCTGAGATTGGATCTCGGGTGCTGCCAGATGCAGCGTGTAGATACGTACCTCTCCATCTCGTAGTTGGAATTAAACGTGCTCTGATTGGCCTCGCCCGGAACAACTCGGGGCCAAAATACACTGACGCCTCATATTCGAGGCACCGATGGCTTCAGAAAGCTTTCTGAATTCTGAGCCGAAACCTCATCGGAAGATTTCACAAACACCTCATATTACCCTCTATCCTCCATAACTCCGCCATGGCGTCCCGGAGACTAGCTTTGAACCTCTCGCAGGGGCTGCGAAGCCGGGCAGCTCTCTCCAGAGCGAGCCCTATCACCCGGGGCTTCGCCACGCCCGCCAGCACCCCCTTCGGCAAGACTCAGACGACGACCTTGAAGAATGGACTGACGGTACGCGAGCCACATCATCCGCCAGCTCTCCCCGCTGCTCAATTGGCCTTGAACGGCCTGTTGCGAATCGATTCTTACGTCTGCTTGTTAGGTCGCTACCGACTACTCCCCCTTCGCCCAGACTTCGACCGTCGGTGTCTGGATTGACGCCGGCTCAAGGGCTGAGACGGACGAGACCAACGGCACCGCACACTTCCTCGAGCACCTCGCCTTCAAGGTAGGCCATCGAACCGTCGCCAATCCGATGAATACATCCCGGCTGATCAAAAAACCCAGGGCACCGCGAACAGGACGCAGCAGCAGCTCGAGCTCGAGATCGAGAACATGGGTGGCCACCTGAACGCCTACACTTCAGTCGGTTCCACTCGACCGAGAACCCATCCAAACCCCGTATTGACAATAGGATAGCGCGAAAACACCGTTTACTTCGCCAAGGCATTCAACTCCGATGTTCCCCAGTGCGTCGACATCCTCGCCGATATTCTCCAGAACTCCAAGCTCGAGGAGTCCGCCATTGAGCGCGAGCGCGACGTCATCCTCCGCGAGTCCGAGGAGGTTGAGAAACAGATGGAGGAGGTCGTTTTCGACCACCTTCACGCCACTGCCTTCCAGCACCAGCCCCTCGGCCGCACCATCCTTGGCCCCCGTGAAAACATTCGCGACATTACCCGCACCGAGCTCGTCAACTACATCAAGAGCAACTACACGGCTGACCGCATGGTCCTCGTCGGCGCTGGCGGTATTCCCCACGAGAAGCTTGTTGAGCTCGCCGAGAAGAATTTCGCTGGCCTTCCCTCCACCGGCCCCCAGACCCAGGCCTACCTGCTGTCCAAGCAGAAGGCCGACTTCATTGGCTCCGATGTCCGTGTTCGCGACGACAACATCCCCACTGCCAACATCGCCATCGCCGTCGAGGGTGTCAGCTGGAACAGTGATGACTACTACACCGCTCTGGTCGCCCAGGCCATCGTCGGCAACTACGACAAGGCCATTGGCAACGCTCCTCACCAGGGCAGCAAGCTTAGCGGCTTCGTCCACAAGCATGACCTCGCCAACAGCTTCATGAGCTTCTCCACCAGCTACAGCGACACTGGGTAAGAAAAGTGTACGACCTCGTAGATGACGATTTGCTGACGTATTGCAGTCTCTGGGGTATCTACCTCGTTACCGACAAGGTCGACCGTGTTGATGACCTCGTCTACTTCGCCCAGCGCGAGTGGATGCGTCTGAGCCGCAACGTTTCCGAGGCTGAGACTGAGCGTGCTAAGGCTCAGCTTAAGGCTTCCATCCTCCTCTCCCTTGACGGCACCACCGCCATTGCCGAGGACATTGGTCGCCAGCTGGTCACCACCGGCCGTCGCGCCAGCCCCGCCGAGATCGAGCGCACCATCGACGCCATCACCGAGAAGGATGTTATGGACTTCGCCAGCAGGAAGCTTTGGGACCAAGACATCGCCATCAGCGCCGTCGGAAGCATTGAGGGTCTCTTCGACTACGCCAGACTCAGGGCCACTATGAAGCCGAAGTACTAGATGGTGACATGTGGAAGGGAATGCGATTTCGAGGAGAGTTTAGGGTATAGAGTGTATGAGATACCGTTACAGGCTAGTGTATCATAAAGACTTCCCTTGTTCATATGTCGGTGATATTCGCAAGCTTAGCACCTTGACGGCCTAATTCTACTTTGTTTCCCACACAGGTCTAGCTATACTTATGTGTACTAATGTCTCTGAACGCCTGAGGAGATCTTGAAAACCACCCATCAACTCTACGAACAACACCTGTGGATGTCATCAGTTGACCCAGTTTTGGTTCATGCAGAGCTGTACAGTCGATCAAACGGCAAATTCAGAGCGAGACTCTGTCGCTAATATGCCCTATTTTTTGACGCAAGAAGATGAGCGTTTTAGAGAAACAAGACGATAATGTAAATGACGACATTTATTTTTCTACAATGGAAGCCTTTTCTGGCATAACTACATAACATCATGTTCATCCAACCTTACTTTTCGATTTCTCAATTGCCGGGGGCCGCATTTACTGCTGGCGTTTCATGTGCTCAATACGAACCTCAACGGCTCTGCGGTGAGCCTCCAATTTCTCTGTCTTGGCAAGCTGCATGACGGCATCGCCGACGTTGCGCAAACCCTCCGCCGTCAGGTTGGAACTGGTGATGTGTTTGACGAAAGAGGCCAGGTTGACTCCCGAGTACTGCTTGGCGTATCCGTAGGTGGCTGTAATTCGCATTGTTAGCACAAGAGCAACATACCAACTTTATGGGAAGTGGGAGAGCAGTAGAAGTGAGAAGAATACTTACGCAGAGAGTGGTTAACACCGGCGGAGTAATCGCCCACGCTCTCGGGGGTCCACTCGCCGATGAAGACGCTGCCGGCGTTCATGACTTGCTCCGTGACTTTCTCAGCGTCCTTGATCTGGAGGATCAAGTGCTCCGGGGCGTATTCGTTGCTGATGCGCATGGCATCTTCGACGGTCTTGACCTGGATGGTGACGGAGTGGGCGATGGAACCGCGGACGATGTCGACGCGCGGGAGGGCCATGGCCTGCTTGTGCAGCTCATCCTCGATGGCCTGCAGCTGAGCCTCCGTCAGATCGATGGCGATGAGCACCACCTGGCTGTCAACGCCATGCTCGGCCTGAGAGAGCAGGTCGGAGGCGACGAAGGCCGGGTTGGCGTCCTTGTCGGCGATGACGAGGACCTCCGAGGGGCCCGCGGGCATGTCGATGCTGACGCCGGCGTTGGTGTCGTTGCTGACGAACATCTTGGCGGCGGTGACGAACTGGTTTCCGGGACCAAGGATCTTATCGACCTTAGTACAGCTCTCGGTGCCGTAGGCCATTGCGGCGACGGCCTGGGCGCCCCCGGCGAGGACGATGCTCTCGGCGCCGACCTTGTGGGCCACGTAGACAATCTCCGGGGTAAGGCTACCGTCGGGACGTGGCGGGGAGGCGAAGACGATCTTCCGGCAGCCAGCGACCATGGCGGGAACACCAAGCATCAGAGCTGTACTGGGCAGGACGGCGGTTCCGCCGGGGACGTAAAGACCGACTCGCTCGATTGGTCTTGAGAAGCGGCTGCAGACGACTCCGGGCATGGTCTCCACCTTCAGGGCCTTGTCCTCCTTTTGAGCGGCGTGGAACTTGCGGATGTTCTCGAAGGAAATGTCGATGGCCTTGATGGACTCCGGTGAAAGCTGCATGGCCTCCTTGGGGAAAGGAGCCTTCAGAACAGGGGAGTCGAGAGAGGTGGCTTTCTCGAACTTGTGGGTATAGAAAAGGACGGCCTTGTCGCCTCCTTTGCGGACCTCGTCAATGATGGGCTTGACGATGTTCAGGATGGCGTCGGGGGACTTTTGTGAAGGGCGCTTAAGGACCTCGTCGATCTCGGAAGCTGAAGAGTTGGAGAGGTCATATCTGCGCATCGATATTCTCTCACTAGACTTCTCCTCCTTGACCGCTGGTGCAGCTGCCGGCGCAGACGCGGGAGCAGAGGTGGTCTGAATGCCCTCCTTCTCAGCCCACTTACCCTTGGCATTGCCCGTTCTCCTCTTAACCTTGAAAGCCTTGGCGTCAAGATTCCTCTCAATGTCGGCCAGACTGACACCGGCACTGACCGCCTTGGTAAGAGCGAAGTAAATAACGTCGGCGGCCTCAAAGGCAACCTCCTCGGGCGTCTTGGCGTCGCAGAGCTCTTCCGCCTCCTCCATAATCTTGGCACGCAGAAGCTTCTCGTCAGAGAAGAGACGAGCAGTATAAGAACCTTCGGGGGCAGACCTCTTGCGCGACTGAAGGGTTTGCTCGAGACGGGGAATGCCGGTTAAGTCACCGAAGCAGCCGTGCTGATCCAGATGGCAGAACCTGCCGGTCTGCTTAACAACGAACTTAAGGGTATCGTTGTCGCAGTCAAGTCCGATGCGGACGAGCTCCTGGGTGTCTCCAGAAGTGGCACCCTTGACCCAGAGGCCGCGCTTGCGGCTCTGGTAGACGCCAGTCCGTGTGCGGACGGCCTCACCAACGCTCTCGGCGCTGCTGTACGCCAGTCCCAGCGCGGTGCCGTATTCGTCAGTTACGACGGTGGGGATGAGATCATCGGGACGGTCCGACTTCCAGAATGAAGAAATAAGCTTGGAGAGAGGAAGCTTGCCCTTCTCCTCTTTGGCGGCCGTCAAGCCATCGGACGGCAAGATCGGGATAGCGTTGCACTGCTTGGCAATGTCGACGAAGTGCTCGAGGGTAGTCTCAGGGACCGGCTTCAGGAAGAGGTTAGGCAACTTTTCCACCTTGCAGCGCTCAATGAAGGCACCCAGGTCACACACGGTCGAGTCGAAGTCCTTGACCAGCACGGCGTGCTTGGATGCGGCCGACGTTGAGACTGCGGCGGTCTTGAGGATGGAGCCCACCCGCGACCCGAATTCCTCGTATTGATACAAATTCTCGGGAGAGACAAAGACCATGCGGGCGCCGGCGTCGAGTAGAGAGACGACGTCATCCTTGGAGGAGATGCCCGTGACATCGAAGTAGCCCCGGAACTCTGCATTGTGCTGCTTCATAAAGCGGTGGAACTTCTCCAGGGTCTCGTCGTTGGCCTCAAAGAAGGGGGAACCGAGCACTGAAACTTGTTCGCGGTCGAGGCCGTCCAGCTTCGCCAGGCCAGGCGGGACGGCCACGCTGATAAGAAAGGGGAAGGATAGTGTTGTCTCCATGGCGGGCGAGATTGTTCATGTGAGGGGTTTCGCGGTCTATCTTTCTTTTCTCACACATACAGCAAAAGACCGATGAGCAACTGAGTGTGAGACAACGGCAAGGTTGCGAAAAGGCGTCCACCCGAATCAACTGGGCAAAAGCGGAATGTCACTCTATAAGATAGCTTCAGTGACTCAGTTCTAGGGAGAGGGCCCGCCACTAGAAGTAAAAATCCTCAGAGTGTGACACCACCATTTTAGCATGGAGTCCTGCATCGGCGTGGGCGGGTTGTTTTGGTGGGGCATCTGCCCCTCCATGCAAGTTTTGGGAGGTCATCCAATCCTCGCCCTGCCGATTTGTTCATGAATACCCCTTGTCCATGTGGGATTAAGCTGTGGTCAGTGCGTCGGAAGCCATCCGCCGGAACGGCTTAACATAATCGCCGCTGGTAACCATTAACGCGCCGAGCCTTGTAGGCTGCTCTTCCTACGGGCGACCGAACGACGACGAAAACCTTCGACAATCAGCAGCGACCGCAAATCGCGAGAATAAAGATAAGCACGGAAGCGGAAAATTGAGATCATTACTCACCTGTTTCCCCTTCTCTTTGTTACTTTCACCCCGAGTACGTGTGAAGAAGGAAGGATCGCCGCGTCGCGTCGGCATCCAACTTCAGCCCGACCACACCCAGGCGATGCCGTCACATCCTCTCCTCGCGACCATCTAATATCCCACTCATACATCGCTGCTCCGCAGTGCCTCTTATCAACAAAGATGGCCTCCCAAACATCCGATCCCCAAACAAACGGCGTCCCCGCCTCCTCAGGCGCCCCAAGCTCGCAAACCGCCAACAACACCCAAGCGACCGCAGCAACCACAACCACCGGCTCGCAGCCCCTATCCCAATCCCAACCAACTCAATCCACAACACAAGCCCAATCGCAACAACCAAATGCCCAACAGTCCTCCGCCTCAGCCTCCCAGCAGCAACAAAACCAACAATCATCCTCAAATCCCCTCGGTAATGCCGCCCAGGCACCGCGGCCCCGCGACTCGCGCATGATCGAGCTCCTCCTGACGTCGCAGGGCGTCACGTCCTACGAATCCCGCGTGCCCCTTTTACTCCTCGACTTCGCCTACCGCCACACCGCGAGCATTCTCAGCGACGCAATCTACCTCTCCGCCGACCCATACACCTCTCACGCGGGCTCCAAGCCCTCAGCCTCGGCCGGCGCGGCAGCATCCTCGATTCCCGGCTCCGGTGACGCCGCGGTGAGCGCCAACGCCGTCAAGCTGGCCATATCGGCGCGCTTGGGATACCAGTTTCGCGGGGGCGGCGGCGCGGGCGGTGTTTCCAAAGACTGGCTGCAGGAGCTCGCGCGCGAACGCAATAAGACGGCGCTGCCCAAGGTCGCGCAAAACGAGTGGGGACTCAGGCTGCCTAGCGAGCGGTTCGTCCTCAGCGGAGTCAGTTGGGGTCTGAAGGATGTATGGGAGGAGGGAGGGATCGACGAGGATGAGGATGAGGACGAGGATGATGTGGTAGATGGCGGCGGTGCCGGTGGAGCCATGGAGGGTGTGGAGGCTACGAACCAGAACACGGCTGACGAGGACATTGGCGGAGACGGTGTTGAGGGCGGCACGATGGAGGATGTGTTTGGCAAGGACGTGGACGAAGATGCGGCCATGGGAGGAACATCCTAGCGCCATCACGTCGAGATCATCGTCGCGAACACTATCGGAATAAATCAAATTTGACCAGTCACAGTGGCCTGGAGGGGACTCTCTGAAGCTCATGGTTTTCCAGACAATTGCGGTCAGGGAGCTATAATTGAATTATGCTGGCGTGTATTATTTGAGTCCTTGGCGTTACGCAAAGGCGAGAAGTAGTCTTGGGAATTTTACCAAGAGGGAAAAAGGAAAGATTAGCCAAAACGTATGTGTTGTGAACCAGAAGTCGAGTGAGGTAGTGTCTTGTCATTAGCCACCACAGAATGCCAATTCCAAACGCCTCCCGCTATGCAAAGCAAACACCCGTTCCGCGCATCCAACCAAGCCTTGTGTGTTCCCCAGACCGTTCCTCTATAAGACGTCGTTCCTGGAGTAAAAGTACAAGAAGTTCGAATCGCAAAATTAGCTCGCACCTGCAGAAACATTAGGGTTATAAACCGCGGCCTGTTCCTCCTTTTTAGCACACTATTTCTGCACACCTTTTTCAAGGGTGAGATGATTTACCCCAGTGATCAACTCAGCGCCGACGTCTTCCATCAGCACCTTTTGGGTAGGTGCGGAAGACTCGTTTTCCTTGCCGCTGGGCTGAGGAGTCTTTTCTCTTTGGGCTCGCACGCTTTGGAGGTCCGCATCGTCGTCGTCGACTTCTTCCTCGTCGGCATCTTCGTCATCGGCGTACTCGTCCTCCATGATGGAGGCGGTCAGTTGCTCATCGCCATCGACGCTGCCGCTGAGGATGCTTTCTCGCTCGTCGTCACCGTAATCGTCAACGGAACCTCGCGAAATGTAGCTCTGCCCCATCTCGTCACCTATTTCCTCGTCATCGTCGTCGAGATCTTCCAAGTCGGCCTGCTCATCATCATCAGAGTCGCTAGCTGAGAATTCATCCAGCTCCAAGGGCGTGTCTCTCCAGTATGTGAAGTCGGTGTACTCTTCTCCACCACCCTTGACCAGAGTGCTGACAGGTGGGAAGAAGTGGTCCACGACTTCGTTGATGTTGATGTAACTCAGCTTGAGCTTGTTCAAGCTGAGCAAATCAAGAGATACCTCGGCGTTGGAGTTGATGGTGAAAATGCGGTTTCGCGGAACGTCCACCGTTCTGTATGAGATTTGGTCCGTAAGTCGGTTTCCAAAGCCAGCGTAAAACGGTGTTCGATCCGGACCGTACAAATGACGAATATCACGGAGTGTAGCCATCTTGAAAACATGAGGCTTCCGGAGGTAGACCTCACGGCGAAGAGCGGCCATGGTCCGGTCTGGTGACAAGATTGTTGGTCCGCGCGGCACCTTGTACTGTCCTTGCTGGATGCCAGCCAGGTACGCTCTCGTGGTGTCTGATTGACCCACTGATCGGCTGGTGAGATACATGATATTGTACCCATTCGCGACGATGTCGCTGTAGAGTTTGGCAACGCCAGCGTGCGTCCAATCGCGACCAATCATGTTTAGTACGTGGCCCAGCGCGTCTGATTTGGTAATGGTGCCGTCGATATCCGAAATGACAACTGGCGTCTCGTGCTTCCAGAGGTACATGTTGGCCTGGCAGGTTGCCCTATTGACAGTGAAGCTCATGGTGTTCTCGCCGGGCTTCAAGCACAGTGCCTTGAGCTGATCACTAGTCAAACGGAGCGTCTTCGCATAGTTCAAGTTCGGATCGCCTGCCGTTGATTGAGGTGGAGTGGTAGGAGGCGTATGGAGGCCAGATGCGCCGACGTCCGACTCGGTTCTTCGGTGGCTCGGGGTGGGCGCGGTGGTTGTCACATCGCTACCGTCACTCTGGTATCCAGGATCTGACGCAGCATCAGCCGCAACAGCTGGCGACGAGCGGTACCCAGCCTCCATGGTTTTCTTCTTGGCCGCCTCCTTAGCCTCTTCGCTGCTGTAGATCCAGATGTTGCCATGCTCGTCCATGCCAAAAAGAGATCCAATGTCGTAATTGCCCTCAAGCTCCTCAGATAGGATCTTACGAGCCAAAATCTCAGCGCGGAAAATATCCTCTTCATTACTCTTGAAGCCGGTCATGTCGAGCATCAGGTCGCCGCTTTCGGTCACATGAGTGGGGATGTTGTTAGCAGAGAGCTCCTTAGAGAGCATCAACGCTCTTTCCAAGGCGTCTTTGTGTGCCAAAGGCGGGGGGCTGTGTGATCTGTCGGACATGGCCCATTCAGCGGAGTTTTCGCCGTACTCGCGGTTACTTGCGCGAGCCGACTTGCGCAGCACATCGTCGCTGTGTGGTCGCCAATCGTCTGATCTCGGTCGTCCGTGAGAGAGCTCCGGTGATGTGGACAACGGTGTAAGATAACCTGTGATTGTTAGCATGTGAGTGCGCAATGGAGGTGTCCAGTGGGCAGCAAAGGAACAAACCATGGTCCGGCGGTAGGGTTGCGCTGTGAATGACCGAAGGAGAAGGACGCCGAGGTTTCCTAGAGTCTGAGTCCAGGTCCAACAGGTCCGGCTCACCCAGACCAGGCGAGGAAGGGTTCTCGGGATTCAAGGGAGGGCTCGAGGCGGGTGATACTAAGGGTGAGGTTTGCAGGTCCCGTGGGATGGTGTCGCTAGTTTTGAAAACGAAAAAGGCTTCTCCTTCCTCTCCGAGCTTCATGGAGTAATTTTGTTTGACACCATTGACTTTGAATTCAACCTTCTTCTCATATGGTCGCAGAAGAGAGAACTTTCCGAAGCGAACATGGAAGGGTGAACATGCGAGAGAGCCGTCTTCTTGCTCGACGACAATAACGTCGATGGCGCCACTCAGGGTGGCCGGGTTGATCGAGTTCCATGTCGAGGACACTGAGGCGCTGAGGTTGCGCACGTACTGCATGTTGACTGAAGAGCTTCGCCTTCCGGCGGGTCGGAGCGCGGAACTCGTTCTAGGGGCGCAGATGTAAAGCCAGGAGGACACAAACGGCAGAATGGCGCTTCTCAAGACTGGACGCTTTTCTGCGTCTTGAACCAGAGAAAGGTCGGTAGTGGGGCAAGTGTGATGAGCCGCTGGAGCGGTTGCGGTTGCGGTTGCAGGCGTGTAGTTTTGGGGAGAGTTGTATTATTGGGATGTAGGATTCGTGGTTGAGGTGAGACTTGGGAGGGGCGGTAACGACGTTCCAGCCCGCAAATGATACGCAGTTGAAGGTCATGCGTCGGGTGCGGGTAAGAAATGACGGACAGATCGATCCCTTAGGTATGGTTGGCCGCTGAGTAAGATAAAAGGGCACGAGGGGTCTGAATCACTGATTAAGGTTTGGGTTCGCGGGGTCGGACGAAGAATGGAAAAAGGAACGGTCAGAGGCTGAAGCTACCTCCAGGTCTCTTCGGTCTTCCTATCGTCGGGTTTGGTCCAGCTGTGAAAGGCCAGCCAGTACGGAAGGGTTCGAGGTGAGGTTGGTGCAAAGATGACGAAGCTGGGTCTTCTCACATTTTGGGGACACCAGAGGACTGCGAACGGGGCGGGCATTCGGGCGGGCAGACAGGGGGAGCGAGCAGTCCATCCCTGCCTGTTGGACCGGCCCAACAAGCTAAGGTGCTTCTGCCTTACTGGCCAAATGCCCCAAGGTACCGAGGGCTAGGCGGTTTCGGTACAAGCGCAACCGGCCAGCTCGTCCACATTTGCTGGTCTCAGGTGGGAAAGGACCTCCTTCCTGCAACACCTGCCGCCGGATCATGTGAATGTGGACATTAGCACAACGCCATGGACGAACCATTCTCTCTGGATACCCTCGCCGGCCGGGACCATGCGGCGCCCATAACCAAACTTCGAAAACTGCAAGGAAAAAGCCTTCGAAAAGAGCAATGCCGGCATCCGTGGGATTAGGTAGGTGAAGTGGCCTGGCCTGGCTGGCATGCCCGAAGGGCCGCTGGGCTTGCGTCCGACTCGCACTAAGCCCTGAACCGAGGCCAATAATAAGTAAGGTGCCTACCTATCTACCTAAGGTATGTAAGAGAAGCAAATCTTTCTGCAAGCCAACACTCAATCCCCGAGGGTTATCGGATTTCGAGTCCAAACCAGCATTTTTACTTTCTCTCGTTTTTCTTACAAGTCAATCAATCATACTGCTTACCTGGGTCCGTCTCGCCAAAAATTCTAGCCTCGCAAATTTGAAAATCATCTCCCGGTGCTTCAGCTCCGGTGCCCCAGACTGACTTCGCCAACAGTGTCACGGGCCCATAGTCTCCCCAAATCTTGCCAGCTTTTCCCATCGCCCAACATCTGTTCCAGCCCCCTCTTTCCTCTTTTATTTCATATAACTACCTATACAGCACTCGGGAATCCTGGAACAGGAGTATGACGAATACGACACCCCACAATCTCTCACACCTGAACTGGTCTGGTCGGCTGACTCGATTGTGTGACTAAATAGTACTCGTAACACAAATTATTTTTGCGGGTTTGCAGGTAGGATTTCCTTCACGCCTGCGGTATTGTTCAAATAACATCCTTTCCCCCTGCTGATGTGATTGCCCCCCCAAAAAAAAGGGAGAGAGTTCGCCCCTTCCATCGCTCGATTGAATCGTCCAGTTCACCATACTGAAATATGAAGCAAAAGGGAAAACCATCTCCCCGCAAATAACCATGCCATCATCCTTTTGACACCCAAACTTCAAGGCTAGGGTGCTTCTTACCGTTCCCGGTCCCATTTAGCTCTGACAATTCAAATCTCCTCGGGCTACCTACCGTCCGTCATTGCTGGCGAAGAAGGGTATCGAAAGGCAAGGAAATAATCCCGAGGAACCGAGGTCACCTGTGCAGGTGGACATGAATCACGATCCATGCGCCAAAAAAAACAGATCAGGCTTGCTCGCATCGTCTCCATAAAAAGTATCGTCGAAGGGAGGGGGAATAGATTGAGGAGCAGATAAGGTAAAAATAAAGGAATGAGGCTGTTATCTTACCTCACATCGTAGGCCAATTCTAAATTGTATGTTCTTGTTATTGCGCACTGTGTACGCGCTCGCAGCCAAGTATACACATTCTTGCACCGAGTCAACTGCCTTTGAAGTCCGGCTTCGCAAAACTTAGCGGCGACTAGGACGAAGATATTATTTTCCGGTTCGCAGATGCCACGCCTAGGACCTGCATTCTCGTCGGAAGTGATTAAAATTGGTTGGGCAAACCCTCCAAGTAGTTTTTACCAAAAACCCATTGTGCTGGTTAACCTGCTGTATGATGCGTTTGGCAATGAAGACAACTCAGCTAGTCCCTCTGCCATGCGTGCAGTTTGATACGGAGAAGTAGGGCGCGGAAGAGCTGAGCACTCTGGAAGTATACCTTAATATGCAGCAAATTGAATGCCCCTTGGAGGCAGCAGGTGAAGATATAAAGTTTTGATTCTTTTCTAGTAACCGGTCCTTGAGGCGTTGCGCGCTCTCCGACGACTGATCCCTTGATGTGGATGGATTTTTGAAACCGATCTTCCCTCTCTTGAACGCCAATCATCCCATATAACTAAGTGTACACTTACTCGATCTCCAAAAGAGCAGGGGCCTTGACCTCCTTACCTTTGAATTTCTCCAAACCCTCACCACCCTGTCGAATTGGTCAGTCGGTGCGATCTTCATTGGATGAGGAACTTGACTTACGTAGCTGAAAAGGGGAGAAACTTCGATGCCATCCTCGGTGCTCTCGCCGGTCACAACGCCACCGGCAGCCTCGATCCAGCGCTTGCCCTGCAACATGATGTCGCGCTTGCTGGTATCGGGATCGTCCTCACCAGTGCCGCGAGCATTCTTGAGAGGTGAGAACTCGTCCTCACGCTTGACCTCCATGGACGCGAACTTGTTCAGCTCAAGCATGGGGAACACGTCAAAGACAAACTGCTCCAACTTGATGCCGTTGGGCTTCTCAGGCTTGACAGTGTCGCCAGATTTGAGGTCGGCGTAGGGGATCTTCTTGCGTGCAATGTGGTGGGGGAGCTTGTGAGCCCACTGGGGAATGCTCTCGAGGAAGCGGAAGGAGTAGTAGTGGTTGACTATATTGGCCGCACGGAACTTGAGGACGCCTGGCTGCTTGGGGTCCTTGGCCTCGGCCGTCTCTTTATCGATCTCGGAGTACTCCACAACGTCGGGCTTGCCGTTCTTGAGCAGAATCAGGCCGACAGACTCGGTGGCGTTGCGCTTGCGGACGACCTTGGTAGTAATGTCGACGTCCTTGGAGGCGGAGAAGCCGATGAAGACAGGGTCGGCAACCTTGACGAGGCAGTTGTCGACGCAATAGGCGTGGATGTGCTCAATGCCTCTCTTGCGCATGTCTCCCATCACGTCCGAGACGACAAGCGCCTGGTAGATACCTCCATTGCCGTCAGGGGCAACGGCAACCTTGCCCTTGGACTCGAGCAATATCTTTCCATCGTTCGAGATACAAGGCAGAACGCCCTGCTCGAAGATGAAGACGTTGGACTTGTCCAGACCGAAGTAGTTGTTGTCCTGGAAGTATTGCTCCGTGGGGCCGCGAGTGGGGCCGGATGTCATGACGTACCATGGGACGACGGCCTTGCTGGTGCCGGCCTTCTTAGCCGCGAGCTCTTGAACCTTGCGGATACGCTCGGCCTGAATCTGGAAGAGAGACTTCTTGCTGGGAAGTCCGATGTCATAGCAGCCCTTGGGCGCAGAGCTACCTAGTCTGGTGCCCTGACCGCCTGCCATCAGGACGACAGCGACCTTGTTCTGGCCAATCAGGTCGAGACCCAATTGGTACCACTTCTCAATGTCTTCGGGCTTCGAGTCGAGAATGCTGGCGGTAGCGGACTCGGGCAGGGGCTCAAGGCCGGACTGGGTAGAGGCATCGTCCGTCTTCGGGGGGTTCAGGGCGCGGTCGGTGATCTTGTTGATGTGCTCAGGGTCGAAGCCGGAAAGCTGCTGGTAGAGGGCAGCCTTCTCAGAGGTGGGGAGTTCATCGTAGAAGGTGAAGACCTGTTCTTGGCCAGCCTTGGCGTACTTCTCCTTCAGCTGAGAGAGCTGCTCAGCGGAGGGTTCGGTGGCAGCAGGCTTGTTCGAGCCGATGTTGAGAGCAGACTTGATGGCCTCCATGTTGGGGGTTATGGGATGGGTATCTCGGAGGGGTGGCTTGCTGCTGTGTCAATCGAGCTGGTAATGATCAGAACGAGGTCTAATTCGATGTTTGGAGAAAAGAAGGTGATGAGCAGCTGAAGCAATGAAACAAAGCAGAGGCGAAGGTCAAGTAAACAGACGAAGGTCGACAGGGTAGCTTACCTTACTTGTACCTGTCCCAGCCAGGGTCCCCAAATCTAGTGCCAGTAGGGGGGCAGCTGGATGGTGGTTGTCAAGGTCCCCGCTAGTCGTCATGCCAGATCAATTGGTCCAATCGCTTCCATTCAGATGGCATGCAGCCCTCATTCCGTGGCGGCGAGACGCCTTCAGGGCGTGATAGGTCGCTTTCGGCTGTGAACCCCTCACTCCAGTTCGTTTTTAGGGGATTCCCAGCAACCAGCCACTTCAGCACATGGCCTTGGAAGGTACTTTGGCTGAAGGCGAGAGGCATGCCAAAGTCCGGATACGAGAAGCAGTGTCGAAAAGTTATGGATGCGCATTCTCAGCTCACGTCAGAAATTGGGTAAGACGTCACAATCATCGCTTCCGCAGCCGCAGGCGTCGGGGCTGTGTGACATGGCAGGAATTGGAGCGGGAGGCGCCGTTAGGTGGGAAAGCAAGCTTAAGCCAGACCTTCATTGATTGAGACGTTGTAGAATGGCCCACAGTCAGTTGAATCCTGGAGCTGTGAAATATCTGGCTCTCAGCATACCTACCTACCGTAGTATGCGAGAGTGGCTGAAACTAAGAAGAAAGCTCTCAGCCCCATGTGCGACTTGGCGATGATTGAGCACAGGCGAAAACTCCCGTGCCCTGGGAATGAGACTGTCATCAATCATCTTATGAGGTAGCCAGTTGTGCGTGTTTGTCTCTGTCTGCGGCTCTGGCCTTTCGTGAACAATGACGGGAGCTTTCGAGGTAGAACTCAGCCTGTGGGGGTTTGCTGCAATCTTACATTCTGTGTCAACAGTTATATCAAACGAGTCATCATCCCATCTTGCTAGTTTTTTCAGCCATACGAAATGCCTGCTGTATTGGTAGCTAGGTAATGACGTGAAGTCGGATCAAAGAATGGCACATCCGGCCACGAATTAGCCTTCCAGGTGACGTACAATGCCTTTTTTTTTTTTGCTTTGATAACCATAGTTTGAAGAGAAGAAGAAAAAAACATAAAACCGTTCTCCAGCTATACCTTGCGCAGAAACATAATATTCCTTCTGATTTCTTTCCTGGTGGTGTTTTCTCCCAGAGCAAAACTGGGTGGTGCCCTGGCTTAGTAGGAAGTGACTATTCCCCTCTCCAGGCTGGCCATGCCTTTACCGCCCCTCAAGTCTTTCAGCTCACACTACCTTAAGGTAGGTACCTTCTGTGTCGCCAGCATCCACACTGTGCAGGCCCCTAGCCGCGCTACACCGTGCAAGGGCATTAGCGGAACCAGCTGCTGCGACTGATGGTCGTCGTCCTTCTCATCATGGCTACCTAGAGCCTGCCCGAAGTGCTTCCAGGGCATCTCCGCCTAGCGTTGCCCGTCGTCGACGTCGCCGCCGCGTGATTACACTCCAATTGCCGAGATTTTCTCCCATCCTATGCCATTCCCTTCTTGACCGATTTCCTGTTACCGCCCTCCACCCAGATTTCCCTTGCGAGGACAGGCGAACGGTTAATCCTTCGCTTTTCTTCCACACCTCCACTCCTTTTTTTTTTGCCCTTTCCGTTTTGCCTTCTTTTTTCTTTCCCTTCCGGCTCGACGCGGCGATGTTATGGAACCTGTTCGTGAAAATCCTCCTCGTCAGCTCCCTCATCGCCTGGTGGCTTAAGCGACCCGCCAGTCGATTCCAGAAGTTTTTTCTATACGCCGCCACCCTTGCGACTTTCTGGGTTGTCGCACCTCTCTACGCTTCTCTGTGCCTTGCCTGGTCCGTCCACTACACACGCGAGGGTATTCGATACTGGAGTTTGGACGAGCTGCTCCTTCGACATGCCAGTATGTTGGTAACCCTTGCAGCCGTAGTATGGTAAGTCTTTTCCGCCTCCCGGCCGTTGCGCGACTCTACTGCCCCCTTTGAACTGGCTTCATGATGTAAACGCGACTGACTTTGTAATCGTAGGCTGCTTCATCGCGCCTGGCAGACCCTCTGGAAGCCAACTACCGACCTGATTAGCATTCTCGGTGTCGACGTCCCCGAAGCCCCCGACGTGTCCCTAGCCGGTATTCGACCCGATGCTGCGACTCTTAACTGGACGCGCCCGTCCCATAACCGACCTGTGCAAAAGTTTCTCATACAGGTTAATGGCGTCAATGGTCAGTTTGGCCCGCAGTGTTCCATTTGGTGTAGCGCGGGAGTTCTGACGAGTTATGTGTAGTGGGTGAATCGAGGCAAGAGGAAACCGCCATCACCGTTACTGGCTTAAGGCCCAATCATTGCTACAATATTCGCGTCATTGCCGTCGGCCCGAACAACTTTCAAGCCGGTAGCCAAGTCACACGATTGCGCACATACCGATCAGACGGACGGCCAGAGCTGGGCAACTCCCGCCTCCCCGACAGCTTTCAGGACCAGGAGCCTAGGACCGGACAGTCTCAATGCGCTGAGGAGAATGCCGGACGCAATCAAGTGCCCACGATCGAGGCAGCGCCCTCCCTCGAACCCGGATCCGCCGCCGCACGGGATGTATCTACGACAACATCTGGACAAAGACGCAATACTGTTAATCGGAGACACTCTCCTTCTATAGCAAGCCAAGAACAGCCGTCGATCAAAGACTTGCCTACCGATCAACCGGAAGCATCTTTGAAAGACTTAGCTGACACATTGGAGAGGACCAGAAAGGAAATTGACGAAACGACGGCCCAGCATATTCAAGAGGAAGGCGAGTTCAAGCAACTCGAGCAACGGCTCAAGAAGGAGAGGGACGACAAGAAGAGAGTGCAGAAAGAGAAGGATGATGCCACAGCACAGCTGAAGCAGAAAGTCAAGGCTAGCTACGAACAAATGCGACAGGCTAGTAAGGATAAGGCTAGGAAGGAGAACCAATTGAGGGAGAAGCAAGACAAGCTTAAGAAGGTTCGCGATAATGTCGACAAGTGGACTGCGGAGATTGAGAACATGCGTAAGACGCGGGAGGGTTACGCTGCTGAGAAGGAAAGTATGGAGCAGGATCGCGATCTCAAGATCAAACACTTGGATGAAGAGAACTCCGCTCTGCAAGAAGAGTACGGTCAGCTGGAGTCGGAGTACATGGAGAAGAAGAAGCAGCTCAAGGAGCTTGAAGATGAGCGCAAGAAACTACCTGGCGGCGAGGAAGACGACACTTGGAAAGAAGACGACCGAAAGATGAAGAGGGAATTCGAGGCCAAGCGACGCGAGCTCCAAAGTCAATTGATTATGGAGAACAGGAAGGCCCAGCAACTCGACGGACACCTCCACGTCTTGAATGCTCAGTTGTACGCCTCAACTCAGCAGGGCATGAATTTCTTCAATCAGGCAAATTCCTCAGGTGTTGATTTCGATCAAAACGCCCCTGCCCGAATCAAGCGCAGAAGCCGCACTGGCAACTCACTTTCCAACGCTGCGGTTCCTTCTCCCACACGCCCATATCCCTCGGATTCTCCCTTCGGAGCCCCAATCGGCTTTAGCAACCGCTCGGCGTACGGCCCGTTTGCAGAGATGCAGGCAAGTGAAGGCCTAACTACCGAACAATTTGCCGAGGCAGACTTGAGAGCACTCAGTGAAGGCGCTCCTTTGAGTCCGACAGCTACAATGTTACTACCATCCGGTATTCTGGGCGATGATTTCGACGATGAACCTCATAGTCCGGGGTCCTTTTCTCGCAAAAGTCCGTTCGCCCAGGATCACGACAATGAGGCTGAGTCGCCAGCTTCATCAGGACGGTCCAAAAGCGCGCAGTCGAGTCCTCCGGGTTCATCTCACAAGCCAAGTTTTCCGGTGTTGGCCCCAGATAATGGCGAAAGAGCATCGCTCAACGACATGATGAATTCACCGGGAGCACACCCTCCCCCATCTGGACACAGGCTCGGAAACTTATTCTCATCTTTCCAACGTAACCGGGGCGCCAAGTCTGGTGAAGAAGGAGGACCACCATTAGGCAGTCTCAAACATGGCCAAAGTCAGTCTTTCCCTCGTCAAACCGATGAATTTGAGCCCGCGAGCAGACGACGGACTAGCTTTTCGTCGTACACTCAGAACCGGAATTCGGCTGGCCCAGAGACGCACAACGGGAGTGGATCGCTAGTGCCCAAGGGTATGTTAACGTCGGCTAGGCGCCTTGTGCCTTTTAGCGGGGTTTTCGCAGACCGCGATCCTAGCAGTCCTCGGCCTGCTTCCATGGCTTCGGCAGACTTACCTCGACCTTCTACTGACAGTGGCTCTATTTGGAATCGCCCTAGCGAAAATCACCGGTTCTGGTCAGATACCAGTGTGTGGACTTCACGGAATCCGTCCAGACGGCCATCCATACACGGCTCTCCTGCAGCTCTTAAGACGACGTTAGCATCGGCAGATGATGAGATTCTGGACTACGAAGAGCTGAAACATCCCAGTCAAGTTGGAGTCATTGGGAGCAGACCGCCGGGCAACAGGCAGGCTCAAGAGTCAAAAGCCTCGTTGAGCCAGCGCCTCAACCCGGCGGCGCCGACTTTTATCGGAGGCTTGTTTGGTTGGAAAGATAGGGAAAGCGATTCGGGCAAGGACAAGGACAAAACCAAGTCGAAGGAGAAATCCAAGGACAAGGCGAAAGACAAGGGCTCAACCCGGGACGTCGGCATTACCAGCCTTGACTTGCCTCAGGGCTATGATGCTTCCCCAACCGATTCAAGAAAGTCTCGAGACGCATTTTCAGTCCATACCGCGAATTCGGTCTCTGAGTCGCGAGAGTCTCTGACACTTGACCGGCCGCTGTCCTCCACCGTATCTGAATCCAATTCCTATGCGAAAGAGGAGGATAACGTCGTCCGCCGACTCTTTAGGAAAGGAAGTTCCAGCAAGTTCGGCGCCGGCCTGTCAACTCGACTTGGTATGGAAGCCGGCGGCCTCTTTAAGAAGGGCCCCGGAAGCACTACCAATTCGGACAAAAACATGTCTGCCGGCAGATCTAGCATTGGCGATATTGATGACTACGGTGACGATGGTCTGCTTGGTCGCAGCTACGAAAGCACCACGAGCAGCCCCGCCTTTGGTCCAACCAAGTTCAAGGAGACGAAGGAAAGCAGGATGACCGGCTGGAGCAACAAGTTTTCCATGAAGAAGAAGGGTAAAGACACCAAGGAGAGCCTTGAGCTACACCGGGCCCCCGAAAGCGAACTTGAGGAGGAGAAGAAGGACGTCTAAGTCCAGCGTCTATCGACTGCTAAGTCTAGCGATGTAGTGGTGTTGTTCGAAACTAAATAAAAGCCAAAACTCGGCGTTCAAATCAAGCTTCCAGTCCTCCTCGCATGGTTGCTACGATGTGCTCATACTTTGTTCGGCTCAGGTCCAGAACAAGAACAGTTGACGATTTTCGTCCACATGTGCAGGATGTTGATAGCTTCAAGGCGCTCCCGGTCTCCACCGACTTCGTGGTGCTTACCTTACCTTATTAACATTTCTTGCTGAGCACGGCAGGATCTCATCTCATTTCAGACAAGCCGCTCCGCACTTAAACTTTTTATGTGAAGGAAGTGTTCAGAGACTCAGATGATATCATAATGGAGAAGTTTGTCGTCTTCCATAGCAGCTGAAGCTGCAAGAGTTTGTGATCGTACTATGGACTTCCCAAGTGCGGCCCCTCAGCTCAGGAAGGCGGTGAGAAGCCCCAAATCCGGCAAAAAGTCTCAATTGGCAATGGCTGCCATCTGAGAGAAGCACGGGCTTCCTCCAAGAAGCTCTCTACCTTAATTATACCAGATTACCCACTCGCCGCCCATCGAACCACCCGCGCGACTCCAACCCCCCGACCGACGACCCGATACGCAAGAGAACTAGTAGGAGGATCGCGAGAGGGTTGAAAACAAGCTCCGCCGCGCTCACTCGAGGAAGAGCACAAAAATCACGGGCACCGGGCATAAAAAAAACGGCTCTATACATTGATGGCCGCGATGGCGGCTCCGAATCCGACGACGGGCGGCGCCGGCGACGCCGTTCTGCCGATGCCCTCGCGCAACCCGCTCCCCCTCTCGGCCTCCCAGGAGGCGCAGATCAGAGACATCTACCACCAGCGCGTGCGCAGTGCCTGCTCGCCTGAGATCAAGGGTGCGTTACCATCTTGCGGTTCCCCCTCCCGCCCCGAACGCGGGAGCTCTTTTTGCTTCCTCGCCCGGCTGCCTCGCTGACGTGTGTACACTTATCGCAAACAGCATTCGCAGACTGCGCTCTGAATCGAACCTTTACCGTCTCCTTCGTCTGCCGAGAGCAGCTACGGGCCATGAACGGATGCATGAAGGCGCACGCGACGCCGGCGGAACACGACGCCGCGCGGGAGGAGTGGTTCGCGAAGCGTCTCGAGAGGCAACGGGAGCGGGAGCGTAAAGCCGTCAAGAAGGCACAGCAGGAGGACTTTATACGCGAGTGGTGGGGTTTGCCCGAGAAGGACGCCGAGACGAGGAGGAAGGAGGAGGAGAAGATGAGGCAGGCCGAGAGGGTTGGAGGGTACGCTGCGCGGGATCGGAAGAGGTGGGAGGAGGAGAGAGCGGCTGCTGAGAAAAGGTGAGGCAGTGGGTTGTTTGGGGGGGGGTTGACTTGATCGTGG